>CAUYSK010019215.1:0-54168 GCA_963575035.1 Avahi laniger | reverse complement strand
GATCTTTTTTCATGTCTGAGAATGGAATTATACATCATCATTTTTAAGTGGTTATATAGTATTTCATAGTAATGAAGAAACCATAATTTACTTATGTAGTCTTAACTCTGATGGGTATGTAGGAAGTTGTATTGGTCAGTTCAACTACAGAAGCAAAAGCCATAGAATTTCTCTCTGCGCGCTCTCTCTCTCTCTCTCTCTCTCTCTCTCTCTCTCTCACACACACACGCACACACACACACGTGTGTGTGTAAGGAATTGGTTTATGCTGTTACTGTGGGGGCTGGCTAAGTAAGTTCAAAGTGCATAAGACAGGCAGACAGGCAGGAGAGTGAGATTCAGGAGAACAACTGCAGGACCTAGTGCTGCTTGGAGTGTCTGATCTCAGGGAGGACTTACACCCCTCTTTTAAAGAACTTTCACCTGATGAATTCAGGCCACTCAGGATAATCTTCCTTTTGATTAATGTAAAGTTAACTAAGTAGGGACTTTAGTTATATCAGCAAAATCCCTTCACAGCAGCACCTAGATTAGTTTTAGAATACCTGGGAGAAGGTGTTTGTATGCTACAAAATGCCTTTTGCCTCTCTTCTGTCTTCCCAACACCTGCCAGAGAGTATACCTTGTAGCCCACTTTAACTAGAGACCTAGTAGAAAGGGAATTTTGGCAAGTGTAGTTCAGTCTAGCTAAGTTGATGTGTCCCAAAGTCATCACAGCTATATATGATTTTTGTCTTTTGTAAACAGTATATACATATTTGTGTATCCAGTAATTTCTTGAGATAAATTTTTTACAGTGGAAGAGGATTTTGAATTGTTCTTTTAATTCAATAATATGGAAAGGAATGGTCAATTATGTTTTTGGATGAATAGCTTGCATAGATGATGATATGCTAGATTTAGAATTTTAAAAGGAGGATAAAAATAGTCCTGGATATTGAATTGTTTTCAAAATCTTTTATAATAACCTGTATGTTTAAATTTTACTTTTTTTTAATGGCAAAATTTTTCAATACATTACTTGAGTTTCTGTTATTTCAATTTTTTTTAATCAATCGGGCATAAATTTATTGTAGGGTACAATTGAGTAACCCCATTCGGGTTACATGACCACATTTGGAGCAGTCACTGTAGCCAAAAGGAAAGAATACTATGGTGGACAGGCCTGACTCACTTGCCCTGTGCTGGGAGTGGCTTCAGGCTTAAGGACTGCACGGTACCACCAGATACACGAAGGAGGGGAGAGAGGTGCAAAAATCTGCTATCGTGTTAATTACTTCTTCACTTTGATTTTATATTTTCTGTGGATTTGGGAGTGAGAGTCTGACCTGGGTTCTTATTCAGCTACCTGCTAGTTGTGTGAACCTGTGCAGATTACCTGCCTTTTTTAAGCCTCAGGTTTCTCATTTGCAAAATAGTGAAGATAATAATATATATTATTTTAAAGATAGGATGAGGAAGTATATAAAATGCTTGGCATTGTGTCTGGCATGTAGTAAGCACTTGATAAATGTTCATGAATATTATTTTTAGCTGCTTACCTATTAGTTTTTCTCTTCTAGGTTTTACCTCCTACTTCTATGTGCAGATGCAATTTTGGTAAAGCTTTTAAAAGTTATTTAATATATAATTTAATTCAATAATACAAAATATAAAGTTACTGTAATTATTAAAATTACTTTTAGTAATTTATCCTAGAATAACAAATTGTTCTAAGAAATTTATTTCAAGATTATATATTTGATATGTTCAGCCATATTTATTTTCATTATAAAATTGAATCTTTGTGTAGGTCATAGTGGAGACCTATTAATTAGACATTGCCATAGCTGGTTAGTCATAATAAGAGTAAACTTCCATTTTTGAGCTACTGTGTAAAATGATTTATATACATAATTGCTAATATTAACAATTTGATCTTGTTATGTGTTGTTCTTGTTTTGTAGATAAGGAATTGAAACTCAAGTAACAGAGCATAAAGGTTAGGAACAAGGTCATTGGAATAAGACAGAACTGAGTTCTAAGCTCGACTCTGCTTCTTTTTCTATGATCTTGCTTGTGCCTTTCTGGTTCTCAGTTTCCTCATTTGTAAAAGGTGAATAGTGTATTTTATAATGTATAGTAAGCATCTAGTATAGGGTAGTACATAATAAATGCTCAATACATGGTTCTTTCTATTATTACTTTTATTGCCCAAGAGCCTTTCACCTTATAGTAAGGGGTCCTTTGAGAATGTTAACTTTCAGCATCTGGTAACCCATTACCATTTTGGACAGCAGAAAAGGCCCAAAGTGTTCTTATGTTTATTTACTTTTACACCATCTTTTCTGAATTATTACTTCACCAGTGCCTTGCTATTTTTAAGCACATTGGTTAATTTTATCATACTGTAATTTATTAATCTTTTGAAATAGGGACAATATCTGTTTTGTTCTTTATTTTAGAAGCTCAGTAAACTATATATAAAGGATAAAAAAGAATACTTGGAATATTCCATTTATCTCATTGTGGGCATTTGGGTGCTTATTTAAATTTATTAATAACTTCATTTTAGCAGTAGCATTAATTTATAGCATGAACTAGGAAAGTAGTTTTGCAAGGTTCCATGGAACCTATATGTAAGCATCTTGAAAATAAGTGTGATCAAAACAGGCATGTTTTAAAAAATTATTTTTATATCAGTAGTAAAGTGTTTTCCATTTCATCTCTCCTCACATGAGTACTGGGGAATTTGGACTTTACATTCAGAAGTGTTCTAAAGGCTGAAATACGTGGAAGATATAGGTTAAAAAAGCCTTTTGTGAAAGAGAAGTGATGCTGTTGCTCACAATGAATGGCAGTAAAGACTCTTACATCTGCAAATCAGAATGCTTAATGATGATAATTGTAACAGATAATTGAAGAAATATAAAGCATTAAATTTTTTTTGCTCTTGAAAATTAAAATATTTTGTGATTTTTTTTTTTACTCAATATTCTGAGGATTCTCCAGTACTGAGGAAGGCACTGAGGAATTAATGAAAAGTTGTTGAACTGGCCATCACATTTCAGAGAATTATTTTTCATTCATACTAGTCATACGAGTAGTCTTATATAGTGGTGCTTATCACCTTGGTAGATGTGAAGTTGATATTGAAGGGTGAAAGTGAAGATAGTGAAGCAAGATTCTAAACAAAGACAAAATAGGTTATACTTCAGATTAGAGGTAAATTGTTTTGACAGCAATGTGTCCTGTTATTTTATCATAGAGTATTCATGAGTAGGTTGGAAACTAAATTCTTAGAGGCAGCGTTTTGTTGACTTTTGAAAACTTGATAGGATGTTAAGATCCTATGAAAGCCTTATTTTCTCACCTTGAAATAGTCCATAATTAAGCTATAATGTGAGTTTTAATTTCCTTAAGTGCTTTATTAACATTTCATACTCTAAATTACATGATTTTTAGTTTTAAACTTTAAAGACTTTGGTCATAGGTGCCTCATAAAATTTTTCAGTCTTATTTCTGTGAAGACTTTTGAGAGTTAATGTTAGCTCAAGCATTCGATATTTGAAAATTGACAGAAAACATCATCAAACTTCTTTACATTTTTCAAACATTTTTGAAATTTCTTGATAGGTAGTTATCAGGTAGACTGAATACATCAAATAGAGATGAGATATTGAAGACTCAGTCTTCTCATTTTTTTGTTCAAAGACAGAAGTTATAATATTTGGCAAATCTAGCTGTAGACATTTATATGTAGAAGAGAAGTATATGCCTTGCCAGTCAGAGAAATGCATGCTTTAATTTTTTATTGCTTTGTAAATGATCCTCTCTTCTATTCTTGAACACTTTTCTTATTTTTGTACGCTCTATAAATGAATCATGATTTTGAACTTTTTTATATCAGTAATAAAAATGAAATTTGATTGGTTTGTAGTAAAGAAGGTTCTTTTCATAAAAACAATCATTTTGTCACGACAATTCCCATTAACTGTAACTGTGTTAGCAAAATAGAAACCATAAAATGCATTTCATTGTGTTTATACACTTAGCTTTGTTTTTGTGTCGATTATGTATTTTTATCTCTAAGAATTTGTATAGGCCAAAGAAGCTTCTCTATAATTTAACCTGCCAAAAAGACTTTTGATGTGTATATTTACCCTAGTGGATACAGTATCCTTAGGTATTATAATGGAGTTTCCCCTCACATGTTATATTTCATAATCTGATCAACCTAGAACACTAAGTAAAACTTTATACAAATAAATTGTATCATATGTTTAACATATGTTTAACATGAAGAGGGCAACATTACTCCAGTATTTATTTCTGTAAAGTAATATTGACAACAGATTCTTTAATGAGTTAGCCTTTGCTTGACTTCCTTTTCTTTTGATTATTAGACTTTGTGTTATAGGAAAATGTTTTGGCATCATGAATTATAAGTAATGTTTCTAACTTTCTCATTTTATAAATTAAAAAAAATGTCAAAAGAAATAATGAAAAATAAGTTACTATCTACTTTTTCGTTAGACATTATAGTTGTTATTTTTACTATTACTGTTCATCAACTTAAGATTCTAATTTGGCTGGTGGACAAGAACTAGTTACATAATATTACGTATTTCAGTGGTGATTGATATTTGTTCTTCAGTTGACGTTGTGAATTATTCTTGATGTATTTTCTCCCCAGCAGACTTCTTCTTTTTGCCATGTATTTGTAATGATAGTATGATACTTTTCACTTAGTATCTTACTATAATGGGGTGGCTATTTGGAGAATGTAAAATAATTTCTACTTCAAAATAAATATTTAGAAAGAGAGATATGTTTGAGAAATCATAGAGTGTAGATTAAAGACAAATATAAAGTATGTTTTCATTATTTACTGTTTTGGATTATCTTTGTGTCCTAAGTAGATGACTTTATTAGTTTGCCTTTTATGAAAAGATATAATAAGATTTGAGTTTAGCTAAAGTCATTGTTGTTTTTCTCTTGGATTCTCCTGTTTTTCCCATAATCTCTGAATAATGTAACAACTGTCATTCAGATCAGTTTTTAATGATGAATGTAAGTCATTATAATCATGGAGTACCAAATTCTGAGGACTAGAGGCCAGGGAGTCATGATGATGTGGTCAGCAAGTTGAAGAGAGAGTGAGATATCAGAAAGATAAAATTTCAAGGTAATGGATTAATAAAATGAAACTGACTAGAGAGAAAATGGAAATTTCAACAGCTATGTCTGAAGCAGTAAAGTGGAATTTGTGAACATAATATGGTCAGGAGTCAATTTGGTAACTGATTTAGATGAACAGGGAGTTCTGTGAGGCTTCAGATAAATCAACATTTAGTTTTATCTTTAATGGTAAATATGCAATGAATAGTAAGCATTAAAACTCTTAACTGTTGCCATTGCAGTGTAACCAACCACCCCAAATTTAGGAGTGTAAAACAGCCATTTTACTATGTTCATGGATCCTCTGGGTCAGTAATTCAAACAGGGCACAGGAGAAAGAGTTCATCTCTATCTACCTCACGATGTCTGGGCCCTCAGCTGCAAAGGCTTAAGGACTCAAAGACTGAGGGTGATCCGGCAGTTAAGGGCTGAAAACATCTGGAAACATCTTCACACACATGTTTAACAATTGATTCTGGTGAAGACCTCAACTAGGGTTGTCTTCTGGAATGCTTACATGTGGCTTTTCCATGTGGCTTGGTTTCCTCAGAGCTTACTGGCCTGAGGGTAGTGAGACCTTTTACACGGTGACTCAGTTCTCCAAAGGCAAGTGTCCAAGCTAACAAGGTAGAAGCTGCATCACCTTTTACGACCCAACCTTGAAAGTCATGCAGCATCACTTCCACTATATTCTGTTGGTCACAACAGAATTACAAGCCTGCCAGATTCAAGGGAAGGGGAATTAGATTTCATCTCTTGATGGGGAAGTGGTATAGTTCTAGAATACTTTGTGGGACAAGAGATATTGTTGTGGCCGTCTTTAAGAAATGTAATCTGCCACAGCAATCAAGATGGTATTAGTGGTGCAGAGGGCTTTGCTAACCTGTTTTAATTAAAGCTGGGCCAATTTAATACTGAAGAGAGATTCTAAAACAGCATGGGGGTGGATGGAAGGTGGGGGTGGGTAGAGTGGTGTGGAAAGGTGGTATTGTACTTTACAATCAATTATCTGGAGCTCCCTGAAACTGCCGATGCCTGCCTTGTATTGCACCCCTTCCCCAACATGTATGCATACACACACATTCTTTTTTTCTCTCCAAAGAAGACCTCTCTACCTCTCTACCTCTTCAACCTTCAACCTTCCCATAAGAGGTCATAAAAGGTGATGCAGCTTCTACCTTGTGCTGGACATATCCATTGAAATAGATAATTTCAATATAAAAGTATATCCTATGATAGAAATCTGCACAGAGACAGCTAGTTCAGGAAACCTTTGCTGAGTATTTTACCTACCTTTCCTCAAACTGAATTAGAGGTGTTAGGTTTTTGGTAAACATCTAAAGTTCTCTCCGTGCCCATCACCTTCTTTCTGGCATGCTTCTGATTATTTTTGGACCAATTCAGATTTCATCCTGCATATTATTTCCTTTCTTCCTTGGAAAGATTTAGTTATTCAAGAGTATTCCTATATGGCTTTATACACACTTCTGGTTTAATGTGTATATTATTAATTAGTGATTGAAAGTGTTCTGTGAGCTAAGGACTGTATAGGACATTTACATAGTTTATCTAATTTTATTCTTCCAACAACCTTACAAGAGAGTTAATATTTCTCTCTTTTACAGTGAGGTAATTGAGGCATGAAGAGGTTAAGCAACTTGGCTGAGATCACTCATAAGTTGTATTAACAGAATTGGGAGGGGAACCCAGGAATGTCTGACTCCAAGACCTATGTTTTTTCCCTACACTTAATGTATTCACTTGATGTATTGTAAATGGTTATGTGTATGTCAGTCACTTCCTCTTCTCACTTCCCTTCATTCTCCCTCACCCCCTCAGCAAAATTAGATCCTAGGGAGCAATGACAGTTTTATATTCATTTTTGTCTTTTTGTTATAGTTCCTAGTACATTTAATTATCTCACTTAAATGCTTTTAATATTTTTTGGGGGAATCTGAGGATTTCCTACCCTGTTCTCCTATTCATGAAGGAATTCTGTAATGATAAGCCTATGGTATCTTATTTCTTGTTTTTTCTTCTTGGAGAATCTTGACAGTTTTGCCAAGATTTCAGCAGGTGTTATGAATCAGATCCTTTGTAGGGGATCATTTGTTTCATAGCTAGCTGGGAGGAGTAGGGAAGAATAGAGAGTTTTTTGGTTACCTAGCTTGATATGAGTTAGTGAGTCTATGTAAAGTATAATAGTTAGAACAGTAATCACATACTAGATACTTAAAAAAATAGGTGCTGTTATTGTAATTATTGTATTTCATTTAGAGTACTAGGGAGAGCTGCTCCTTAGTTTGAGGGATACCTGTTTTCCATGTCTAGAATTAGATTTAGAGAACCGCTAAACTATTGCATCTTGAAAGTTAACATTGTTCAGGTAGTTGTGTAGGGCTGTTTTCTTACCTCTGTTTTTTGACCAGATATTGCACTTTTAATCTTAACCAGCTGTTTTTGTATATTCTGCCATTGATATCATATTCATTTCTGTGTCTGAGAAAAGCTCAGAATGATATCAGAGCTTCTTCTTTGCTGAATTTCAGATTATCATTTTTAAAAAGAGAATTCAAATTTTGAGTCCTAGCTACAAGGTTCTTATCTATCAATTCATAATAATCATATATAGTTAACCTGCTTTTTATTGGAAATTAGTAAAAAATGGTGGATTTTTTTTAGATGGGGACTCACTATGTTGCCCAGGTTGGCCTTAAACTCTTGGGCTCCAGGGATCCTCCCGTCTCAGCCTCCTGGGACTATGGCAGCGTGCCACTACACTCAGCTATGGTGGATCATTTTAATAACGGGACAAAGTCTAAATATAATTATTTGAGAACATGACAAATGCATACTTACTAAGAAAGAATGAAAGGTTTTAAATTTGATTTGTATTTACTTTAGCCTGAGTTATTGGTTTGTTGATGCTGTGAATTTTTCCTGACCCTTGCTGTCCTCCAGAAGTTTGTTAGTTTATGAAATTGATCCTTGAATACAATTTTGGAATTGATCTCTAGTTTCATGTAGATAGAATTAGATGGCTCATGCTCAAGCCTTACAATTGCGAACTTATTTTTATTTTCATATTGATTAAATTTAATGGAAAAACTATCATATAACCACTTTGGTTCCAAAATAAGTCTGGCCTGAGTTCATTAATCTTAAAGACTTATTCTTGAACATTATAAACTTGCAACATATTACTAAGGTATGTTTTAAAGTGTAGCTTTCAGTCATATCTACAAATACTTAAATATAATAAAATCATTAAAAATATTGAAGAAAATTAATCTGTACACATCCTTACTACCGCTTCTCTGAGTCAAATGAATGAAAGAGATAAAAAGAACTTAATCTTATCTCAACTGCCATCGGCGTCTCCAGGACAGTCATTTTTTGTAGTGTTCACAGACCATGTGCTTCACGTTTACTGGGAGTGCTTGTTGCAAGTGCAGATTCTTGGTCCTCATCTCCATAGTATCAGAATCTCTGAGTTTATGAAATATACAACTTTACCAAGTTCCTCAGGTGATTTCTTGTACACTAAGCGTTGAGAACTACTATTGTAGGATGATTATAATTGCTTTAATTCCAGTAATTATTACCCTGGAATGTTTATTTGTGAGCTCTGCAAAAGGTTAGTTGTACGTTCATTGACTCTAGAGCCAGACTGCTTGGGTTCAAATCTTGGCAGTTGTCACTTACTAGCTTTGTGACTTTGGGTGAATTACTTATTACTCGGTTTTCTTATTGTAAAATGGGATAAAAATAATGGTGTCTACCTTGTAAAGTTGTTGTGAGATTATTAATATATGTTAAGCACTTATGTGTACAATACCTGCAATAAGTCTTTTAAAATTTTCTATTTATTTCAGCTTTATTGAGCTGTAATTTACATACCCTTTTTAAGTGTACAATTCAGTGATTTTTTTAGTATGTTTACATAGTTGTGGGACTATGACCACAATCTAATAGTAGATTTCCATCACTTCCAAAAGAAACCCCATGCCCATTTGCAGTCAAGCCCCATTCCCACCCCCAGCCTGAGTCAACCACTGATCTACTTTCTGTCTCTGTAGATTTGTCTGTTCTGCGCATGTCATATAAATGGAATCATACAACATATTCTCTTTTATGACTTTTTTTTCCACTGTGCAGAATACTTTTGAGGTTCATTGATGTATCCATGTTGTAGCATGTGTCAGTACTTGGTTCTTCCTTATTGCCAAACAGTATTCCATTGTATGGATGTACCACATTTTGTATGTCCATTCACAGTTAATGAACATGGGGGTTGCTTCTGTTTTTTGACTATTGTGAATAATGCTGTTTTGAGGTGTAAGGTATATAGGTCTTTGTGTGGATATATGTTTTCTTTTCTCCTGGGTGATACCTAGGAGTGGAATTGCTGGGTCATATGGTAATTTTATGTTTAACATTTTGAGAAATTGCCAAACTTTGCATTGTCCTACCAACAATGTCTGAGAATTCTGATTTCTCCACATTCTCTAAACATTTGTTATTATCTGTCTTTTCTTGATTATTGTCTTCTTAGTGGATGTGAAGTGGTATCTCATTGTGGTTTTTATTTGCATTTCCCTGATGACTAATGTTGAGTATCTTTTCATGTGCTTGTTGTCCATTTGTATATCTCCTTTGCAGAAAGGTCTATTCATATCCCTTGCCCAATTAAAAAAATTGGTTTATATTGTTATTTTATTATTAGGTTGGAAGAGTTCTTTATATATTCTAGATATAAGCTTTATGAGTCTTGGGACTCTTAATTGCCATTATCATCATCATCATTTGCCTGGATAGAAGTCTAGTTGTTTGATCAGGAGATAGATTCTCATTATTCTGTAGTTTTATTTGAACTTCAACTTTGGTCACGAAGGGGAAGTTCTGTCCTCTACTAGTTTTCCAACATTTTCAGTCTGTATTGCTTTCCATCTTCTGCTTCCAGCTGCCTTGGATATTAATTCTGCTGCATCATTCATTCATGTGACTCACTTTGGGTTATTTTAATCTTTTGTTTACCAGTTCTAAATGTATGGGTGGTTGGAGTTATTGACGAGTGATTTGTGGGATATTATTTGAATTACTTGCCATGGTTCAGTAAATTGGCATTCATTTGGCATTTTTCAGATTATACACTGTTGTGTGTAATTTTTTCTTAGTCCTTGTGTAGCATGTAGCCCAAACAGAATTAAGCCTTGTTATAGGTATACTAAATAATATTTCTTGTCATAATGAGGTAGACTCCAGTATTTGTTAGAATTTTTAACTTGAGACATTATAAAGGTCTCAAATAATGGAGATAGGCCACGTGGTACCTCTAAAATATAAGTGCCTTAAGGGAAGTTACTTGATTTTCTTTCTGATCGTATCTTTGGTGCTTAGAATGGTGTGTAGCACATTATATGCAATGAATATTTATTGAGTAAATGGTAAAACCAATTTGTAGAATGTGGCTAAATTTACTTTCTGAAACGAGAACTATGTGTAATTTATTATACATATTTATACAGGTTGAGTATCCCTAATCTGAGAATCGGAAATCTGAAGTGCTCCAAAATCTGAAATTTTTTGAATGCTTATATGGTGTTCAAAGGGAATGCTCATTTTAGCATTTTGGATTTTCGATTTTCTGATTAGGGAGGCTTAACTGGTAAGTGTATGGTGTAAATATTCCAAAATCCAAAAAATTCAAAATTCAAAGCACTTGGGACCACAGAAATGGATAGAACATTTCGGATAAAGATACTCAGCCTGTATGCAACAAGCAATAAAGGATATTGCTCTGATGTCAGTCAACAAGTTTCTTCCCCCTAAGTACTTAAAATAACTTATACCAAGGGAATAGTTCTGGTCTGAATCTTCTTCTAGAAGAATCTTCTGGAGTCTGAGAATCCTTTTGTGTTTGTGTCTTACACTTCTCTAGTTTGTCCTAGAATGTTTGCTTCATGCCTCAGGGCCCTTTTTAAATCTAAAGTAGCCTTTAATCTTTGTATCTACACTTGCTTGCAGCACATTCTTTAAGTAGCTTGACACAATGCTGCCTGCCTGTTTTTTATTTAGGTTTATGGAAATGTGAGTGTGAATCGTGCTTCTCCATTTTCCCACATGAGCCACTTTCTGACCTGAAACACTGATCTCTGACTGTTGAGGTGATGGGAGAGTGGTTTTAAACTCTTTTGGTGGGAAGAGTCACTTCTTCTTACACATCCTATATAATATTAAATATTCCCCATGAAATGTTACCCCTGGGGCATCACTGTTTAATCATTTCATGATCATTATTATCTGGGACATAGTGTTACATTTGATTTGTACTGTAGTTTGCAGGTTGAATTTCTGTTGAATCTAATACACAGTCCTTAAAATTCCAGTTTTGATAAAGTCCCATATCATCATATTTTAAGTCTAAACATCTTAAAAATCTATTTAAAATGAAACCTTCATATTATAATTGCCTAAAACTTGAAGAAATTTGAATGGACTGTCTATGTCAATATCACTGAGCTCATCAGTGTAATATTTATACCAAATTAGCAAATTTATTTCCTTTTTTTCTTTGTCTCTTGCAGTAACTTGTCCATGTTTAAGAGCTTCCAAATATTCTTGGAGCATTTTGTTATATTAGTATTTGCATTTACACCTTTGGCAAGAAGCCATCTAAATTTGGAGATAGGCTATACATGTTTCTTACTCCTTTTATATAACACTGTCTAAATAGTCTTGCTAGGCTGAAGAGATGACATCTATGAGCTTTTGGAATCTAGTTGCCTAAGGATAAACTGAGTTTGACTTCATTAGTGCACAAATGATAGGTTTGTGTAGAGTTATTATAGCATTAATCAATTTGATGGATTGGAAATACGACAGAACTGAAGCAGTGTGTAATATTAGTGCCTATTATTCTACAAATTATGTCTTCACCTACATTCATATGCCAGAGGAGTCATGTTGTACATTAAGAATGCAGAACAACAGCAAAAAAAGAAACCATCAACAGTGTACCTCTTTTCATGGCCCTTCTCTTGTTTCTCTTATGTTAGATTGTTAGGAGATGGACTGTGGAATTAGACTCAATTATTAGGTCATAGCACTTTCATGCTGTGAAATACCCTGAACTGAGTGGAATAAATAGATGATCTGCCACCAGAATGACTTATCACCTAACCTGATAATTCAAGAGAATACTGCAAGTAATATATAAAATCTTTAAGAGACTTAGGAGTATACATATGTGAATTTATTGGCTAGCAGTCATTTCACTAAAAATCATAATGGATTAGTAGTAAAGAATATTGATGTTTTTTGTTGTATTGGTTGATAAAGCTTAAAAAGTAGGTAGCTTAAAGGTAATTTAAATGAATGAGAAAACAAATAAGTGTTTTTTGGGGTTGTGAGTATGGCTTTATCATGTGTGTATTTCCAACATTATTTATGCATTATTTTATCTTACGGTTTTCAAAAGTCCAGGAATGTGTGTCCTCTCTTTGTAGTTTTACTTTGTTCTTTGACATAAATTCTTACAAAAGTAGAAAAAATCTCTTTAAAAAATTTAAGAAATACTCATTTGGATAAAAAATACTCTCTATCCCACTAAAGACTGAAACTTAAGAGGCGTTTCTTTTGCTCCTGGCAAAGAAAACACTAAACATAAAGTAATCAGGGCCTGGACAAAATCGGAAAGTAGGTAAAGGACTAAACTGGACTTTTTTTTTTTTTTTAAAGACAGTGTCTTACTCTGTCACCCAGGCTGGAGTACAGTGTTGCCATCATAGCTCACTGTAACCCCGAACTCCTGGGCTCAAGCAATCCTCCTGACTTAGCCTCCCTAGTAGTTAGCACTGTAGGCATGCACCACTCCACTCAGTTAGTTTTTTTATTTTTTATATTGATGCAGTGTTATTATGTTGCCCAGGCTGGTCTTAAACTCCTGGCCTCAAGTGATCCTCCTGCCTCAACCTCCCAAACTGCTGGAATTATAGGTGTGAGCCACCACGTCTGGCCTAACTGAACTTTTAATAATAATAATTATATATGCACTTACTTATGAAGTGCTCTGATATTTGCTTTATTTCTAGGTATTCTTTATATCTATAAAATAGGAATATATTTCTTTATAAAAATTTAATGTATATCTTTTGTTAGAGAATACTATTAGAATAGTAATTTTAATTTTAAAGAGTGAATTAATGTAGGTCACTAAGAGTAACTTAGAGTAAGTTACTGCTTTGGTATGAAAATGATACAGTAGTTTTATCATGAAAGAATTAATTTCTGAAAGGTGGGTAGTTTTAATTTGAAACTCTTGTAATAATAAAGATATTGTTAATACCTTTAAATGATAATTAGACAAAACATTTAAATCTTGATTAATTCAAATTTCATATTTTGGCATATTATTGTAAAAGCCATCTTCAGTTTGGAGCAATTGAGAAGCCAAGATTTTAATAAATAACCTCAAGACCTAGGAATTTTTCACATTCTAGGAACTTCACTCATAGAAAGAGAGATAAGATACTGACATAACAGTATAATAGGAGAAAATAATATGTGACATAAGACAAGTACATACTATTATGGACAGTATAGATAAAGGAGAAGTTAGATTTGTTTAGTTATAAAAGCCTTCTTGATAGAGGTAGCATTTAAACTTGTTAAAAAAGGCACAGGATTTAGGTATGTGGCAGTGGTATGTGGGAAATGTGAAGTACTCTGGTTGAATATAAGGGTCTTGTTAGGTAGGCAGGCAAGCAAGGATCCCCATCCTCCTCACTAATTCATTTGTGTCCCTCCACAAGCTTTTTCTTTGGTTAAAAAAGGTGATTTCACCAGGAGAGAGGAGGACTCTTCCCTGTTCAAGAATACGTGAATGTCTGGGTTCCATGCCAAAACTTCAAGTAAGTAGTTATTTAATTGGAGCAGTGTTTTCCAATGTAGGGTGGGGTACACGCCCTCTGTAGTATGCAAGATAATTCTTTGAGGTACAGGAAGAAAGTATTTAAATTACCTGTGTATTTCTTCCATATGCACTAACCCTAAAACTGAAAATCTCTTTCTATAAGAGATTACTATATTATATTAAATGTATAGTTTTCATCAGATATTACTGCTGTACCATTCCTAAGGCTCATAGTTAAGGCCCTCAACTATTTGATAAACCATCCCACTATTCCCCTTTCCACATCCTATGACTCCAACCCAAGGATCACCATTTTTAAAAATTTCATGTCCTCGTCAACAACATGCAGGCCCACATAGACATAGAAATCATATAGTTGTTAATTACTGAGTTAATATATCGTAAATTAAAAAAGAAAGTAGAAAGGGTTAAAAAAAAATCCAAGTTCCAGTTATTTTTAGGCAGCTGTTTAATATTTTAGAGTTGTGTTGTTGATTGTAGTATTGAAGTCATCTGGGTGAAGTTTATTTTTCATGTTTTACCATGTAGCATTTTTTCCTTATCTTCCTTGCTGCATTCCTAGCCTAAATGGTACACAGTAATAACAGTAATAATGATGGTGGTCATAATAAAAACAAAAGTTTATTCAGCCACCATTTATTGATTGCCTGTTATGTGGTAGGTTCTAGGAATGAAGTGAAAAGGAAAAATCAGGTATGAATGCTGGATTCATGGTGCTTATTTTCTAGTGAGGGAGACAAAATCAAACAGTTACTTAAATTAATGTAAAAATATTGACTATGATCACTGACACAAAGGGATGTACATGTCGTAAACCTGAAAAAGGAGTCTTTGAACTATTTGGGGAGGTCAGTGAAGACTTCTCTGGGGATATAACCAATTACAAAATTTGTAGGGCCCAGTGCAACATGAAAATGTAAGGCCCTTTGTTCAAAAGTTAAGACTTTCAAGACTGAGACAGAGGAACATTAGACCAACCATGGGGCCCTTCTAAATGCCAGCCCAGTGCACCCGCACAGGTTACAAGCCCATGAACCTGCCTCTACCTGTGGAAGTGATGTTTGAGCTAAGATGTGACGACACAATAGGAGGGGAAGATTGTTCCAGGCAGAGAAAACAGCACAAATGAGGCTCAGGGCAGGAAGGAGGGTGATGCATTCGGAAACTGGCTGGAGTGCAGAGAATAGGGAGGTGTGTGTGTATGTGATGAGAGAGGTAGAGAGGATAACTTGAAAGGCCAAATGGAACCCTGTGGGCCAGGTTGAGGATTCTGGTCTTTATTCCAAGGGGTACACATAACTGTTAATGTGTCTTAAGCCTAAAGTTTACTTTTGATGTGCTGATAATACCAGTAAATTGCAGCTTGACAACATTGGACAGCTTTCTTCCTCAACCTCTATTTCTTACCAACTTCCTTTTTGGAAATTTTCAGTCTCACCTACTGTATTTATTCAAGGCTGGCCCTTCCTTAAGGCTTATTTAAAATGGCACTTTACATCAGGAGTGCTTTTGGTAGTAGAAACTGAAAATAGGTAAAGTAGGTGAGTCATGAAATTTTATTTACTGTTGGAATAGATCATGGTCTATCTAAAACATTTCAGGTGAGCTGAAGAAAAACTAGCAAAAGACAAGCATTATTGTTTTAAAAGGATTTTTCTTTGTAAATGCTAAAATATTAAAATGTTAGATTTATAAAATGTATATTGTTAGCACCATGATTTAAAATTTTTAATCTCCCTCTCTTTTACACATTGTGAGGAGCAAGGGTTGGGTATTGACTTGCCTGACCTTGGGAAAGAGAAGAGCGGGGAAGAAGTTGTCTTTTTGGACAAATGGATATTCTCAATAAAGGGCTTTAATTAATAATACCCAAACTAAGAAATAGGGTTTGTATTATTTGTGTGGATAATAAAGTTCATGATTCATGAATTTACTTGTAAAGACAGTTATAGAGCCCATTTCCTAGAAAGATACCTGAATGGTTGATTGGTAGATCCATTGCCATGCCACCCAATTTAGGAGTTTTACATTTGGAATTCTTTTTTTTTTTTTTTTTTTTTAGACAGGGTCTCTGTCGTCTCTCCTCCACTTCCCACCTCCCTCCCCCCACAAAATGCAATGGCATCATCATAGTTCACTGCAGTCTCAAACTCCTGGGCTCAAGCAATCCTGCTTTTAGCCTCCGAGTAGCTGGGACCATGGGCGTGTACTCATACCTGGCTAATTTTTCTATTTTTTGTGGAGACAGGGTCTTACTCTTGCTTAAGTTGGTCTTGAACTGGCCTCAAGCAGTTGTCCCTCCTCAGCCTCCCAAAGTGCTAGGATCACAGGTGTTAGTCACTGAGCCCAGCCAAATTTTTACTTTTGGCATTCTTATGGAATAACACTAGTGATTTTTTCTCCCATGTCATGCTTTAAATGTAATTATTTGAGCTAGGTCACATAGACCATGCACTTAAATGAATGATATTTGTGTACTCTAAGCCACTCATGGGTAAGATAGGCAGCTGATCATTCCTTGCCATTTTTTTTCTGCAGACCCGTTATGGACTGTATTTCCTAGCTGTTAAAATAACATAGCTGTATAGGTTTATATCAGTCTACTTGCCTTCTCTTTGTAAATCATAGGTTCTATTTGTGAAGAAAACACCAGATATTTCGGTAGAGTTACTTTCTGAGAATTTATTTTCAATAATAATTTCTGAGTTGAAATATAGTTTATATCTTGGATTAAGCAAAACATTCGCCCTTTTCACGCCAGTTTCCAGCTTTAAGTTCTTAATAACAGAGCTTTTGGTATTTATGGGCAACTTCTTTAGCCTTATATCAGTCAGGTAATATGTTGCAACATTTCTATTACTTTCAATGTAGCCTGTTGAATTAGATCTGGTGAATGAATCCATGCGGGTGTTGATGAATTAATTTTTAACTGAAATTATTGAATACATAAATTGTTCATATAAGAACTCTTATATTGCAGAGTAGTGAAATAGCTTATTTATCAGAGAACACTTAAATTATATTCAACATATATTTAATGCTAAGTGCATGTTATTCCATTATTTTAAAAATTGTAATGCATGTCTAGGATGTACACAAAATAGCTAACCAAAAGTTAAAATTACCTGAATATTTAATTAGAACATCTTGTTACCTCCACAAAGATGATAATATTAAGTTTTAGTAAGTCTTTGATTAGCCAGAATGTTTAGGGAATGAGGTGGTAGGTTTAATCATATATCCTTTTTCTTTCTTTCCACACACAATTAATGAACACCAACTATATGCAAAACATGGCATAATGTGGGATACGGAGATGCATATGACACATCTGTGCCCTCAAGGAACTTAGTTTCGATATTTATACTTTGAAATTTTTGTGAATTTTGCTCGTATCCTTTATTGCTTTAATAAGATTAATATGATGCATATAATTGAATCTTTGATGATTTAGGATCTTATAACAAATGAACCTCATTGTATGTTTCTAGTATAGATGTAAACAGCATAGATGTGCTGACCATACAATTTATGCTAAAAGGTTATTTTTTGAGTAATTTGCTGATGTCAGCTTGTTTTTTTTCCCTGACTTTTATTTTAAAAATGTGTTATACCAGTTAATTGGGTTCTTATTGAAATTTTACTTATTAAAAAGTTTACAGTAAAATATAATATTTTGTTTCATTGCCTTTTTGGTATGTGTATTGAAATCGAGCAGCATGTATTTATACGTGTAATGTCAGTAACAGCATACCAAAACTGTGTGGTTCATTATTTACTTGATGATTTCGTGGTATTATCCCTAAGTATAAGTTTGTGCAGCTAAAAGGAAATCAAACCAAAGTAGCATTTGTAATTTATAATAATACTTATGTGTTTTTATTTTTATTCTAAAGCAAAAGCAAATTAAGGGGTTCATCTTTCCCAGCCCAGGTACTGTTTTAGTGCATTTTAAATGATAAATCTTAAGAAAAAAATGTTTCACATATATAAATTTATTTTAAAAACAACCAGAATTATATATTAAAAATTATTTATTGCTATGTCACAGAGACTGGACTAGTATAAACACAATAAAAAATACCAATTATTATCAAATCTCATATGTCTAATTTACTTTCTTGCTGATAGCAAATGTAGTTACCATATTAGAACTGGCGATTCAAATATTTTATGGCTTTTACAAAGAAGAATCTAAAAAATAATATCCTGATATCTTGTATTTTATATCAGTGGAACTATTGCTTCTTAAGTGCAGTTGATTAGGCAGAATTCAAATCTAGAGCTTTTCCCAAGCACTGGTAGGTAGGTTGCTAATAATCTCTCTGTAGCTGGAGTTTTCTTTAGATGAGAGGTTAGGGGTCAAAGTCAAGCTTCACGTCAGGCCTAAGATTAGCATTACTGGGTTTATTTTACCTTGTAGGTACTTAATGCTTTATCGTGCTACTTTGCTTTAATTGTATTTGTGGGGCAGTGGTGGTAGCGTCAAGGCAATGAAATGTTCTAGAATGCAATAGGATTCCTCTGTATTTTCAAATACTACTGGCCTATAAAGAAAGATGGACAACCTGATATAGATATATTTGATTCTTTCATATAATGTCTATTAGAAGATTTACTTTGTTAAAAGTTTACAGTAAAATATAAATATTGTTTCACCATCTTTTTTTGTATGAATGAAACAATTTTTTTATATGTACAAATATTATTTTGGATATCTGTGTTTGAAGGAGGCTAAAGGAATCATAACATATGGGCTGCTTTGTTTTTAAATTCTCATTTTTGACTGGACAAGATATCTTCCCCCATAAACGACATAAAAAACAAACTGTCACCAAACAATAAACCGAACATGCGTTTACAAGTTATCTAACCTGCTTACACAGGTTACCATAGAATCTAAAATGGTGTGATTAGTTGCTATATTTAAGGTAATCTTTGCTATTGACTTTAAATACTCTAGCTAGGCAAATGTACATCTTATCAATTTGGTTGGTTATTGATATGTTTTGCCCTGCGCGCCTAATTATCATGCCTTGTTTTTGCAGCTGCAGAACCTTGGCCTGAAAATGCTACATTGTATCAGCAACTGAAAGGTAGGATCTTGTTCACGATTAACATGGCTTTGTATCAAAATATATTTATTACCAAACAATCCCTCAGTAATATAATTTACTGCAAAGAGAACATAAAATTTAAAGAAGGGATTCCCTTGTATAATTTGTCTAGGAGGTTTTACCTAAACTCTTATCTGCCAGTGTAAACCAACTATTCATGGCCTATAAGGTCCTTAGTTTATTATTGACTCATTATATTGGCTGCTGTAGGCAGTGTAAAATGATGTGGTTGCAGGAGCAGTTGGCAGATTTACTGCACCAATAGCTGAGACAGCAGATTTTTGAAGTCCTGTGGTAAAGTGGGCTCTCAGTAAAAAGGAACTGTTAAAATGTATAGGCTAGGATGGTTCAGGCTCCCTTTAGCAGCTCTTCATATATCATCAGATCACATTATGGACCCCATTTGGGGCTCAGCAGCCTGCTACAGTTGTCAGAAGACTGCGAAGTAATGAAGACTAATAGGCAGCAGCCCTAGTCTTCTAAGCATGGAATTTTTATTGCAGAGAACTTGTCATCTTTCTTTTGTGTGACAGACCTAGACACACTGTGCAATATTAACTGCAAGCTGGTTTTATATGATTGTGAATGCTTTTACTTTTAACTAAAGAGGTTTGAGCACATACTATTTTACTTAATTTTAATGAAAAGAAGAGGAATATTTCTTAAAAACTTGAAAAAGGAATTTGATTTTAAATGAGTGATTTTAATTACATATTGCTGATAAAATGCAATAAATGATTAAATAGTTTTAGAGGAAATAGTCTTATCTTACCATTATTTACACACTATGATCATTTAGTCAAAATTCTAATTACACAATGGCATTGATACAGAACTTTATAATTACTTTAGTGGTAGGCTATACCTTTCCTTTTCAAAAAGAGAACTAATTTTTTAAAATAAAAATATTATATTTTACTTTTTTAGCAGTTACACTTTTGACTCAGACCTTTCATTGTATTTCCACAGGGGAGCAAATTTTGCTTTCTGACAACGCAGCTTCTCTTGCTGTGCAGGTAAATATGTAAATAATATAATATTTTTTCCACGCCTAGATGATTTGCATCATTTTGAGTTGCAGTTTTTTCCCCCCACAAAGTCTGATACTTTATGTTTAGAACTTTTTCTGTGTGATTTACCATTATCAATATTACATTACCTCTCTGTGAAGTGTAATTTCGTTATGTAATATTATTCAATTAATTGTTAGTATATAAAGTAAACATGCTAGACGCATTCTGTGTTTTAGCAGTTTTATTTTTGGCTAGGTATGATGGTAGTGATTATTTGGGGTGATATGTTCATTTGTGAACTCAGAATTATTTTCTCATTTGTTTGTAAAGATTTATATACCATATATTTTTAAGTATCATTTTGTTCATTGTACTCATTCTAGCATTAATCCATTTGGTAATCTTGAAGCAGACGTTCTTCTCTAGCCACTCCTTAAATATTTATTGATTACATGAGCACTTATTATTCCCCAGACCATTTATGGAATGCAGTAACTCTTCAAGTTGTATATCACAGTGTATAATCCAAAAAGATTAGTGGCCCTGTAAACTTTAAACTGTACTATAGGAAGAATAGGATACTTGGAGATGGTTTGCTTGGACAAAAAAAGAAATGTTTATGTAGATTATGGAATTGTAATATAGTTATTCAAACATTTTACATATTTAGCTGCTGTTTACACCACTTATATAGTTTGAATTACAAAGATTTTATTGTGTAGCACCTAAAAGATAATTCAAAAGAGAAATAAAAGATATGTGGCATTTATTGGAGGTGAGACTGAGTTTCTTGAGGACAGAATGAAACGGTAGGAAAGGAACCGTTTATGGAGCTTTTGTTGTGTTCTATGCATAATGCTAAGCACTTAATTTTAGGTCATTTCAGTTATACTTTTTATTCAACTTGGTATCGTCTGGGTTTAATAATAGTGTCTGATACTGTCATTCAGTGGGACAGTATGATAATATGTTATTCAGTATATCTTTGTTTTGTTTAAGGCAAGAAAGGAAGAATAAGATGGAAAGAAATGTATTTGGGCAATAATTTATTAGTATGAGTATCTTTAAGTTTCTTTTAGATTTATATATTTTTACAAAGAATATAAATCATTTATTTACCTTTATTTTGTCTTTAGATGCTATTATAACTAGTTTTCTTTTTTATGTTAACTTGATAAGCAGAAATTTTTAGTCATATACAATTAATAGGAACTTTATATTGCCATTTGTTAATCCATTTTAGATTTCTGGGGTGTTTTTGGTGAGGGACATGGAATTTAAATTTTATTATCAAATACTAATAACATTGTGCCTAGTGTATAGAATGTACCCGGTAAATGTTTGTTGTATGAGTGGTTAGTAAGTGTGGTGAAAGTAATCTTGCCTAATAACTGACAGCACAAGTAAATTATTTGCTGTGTATAAAATAGTATTTTCAATCTTTATATCTTTGGAAAGACAGCTTCAGAGCATGGTGAATATTTTATTTGAAGCACTGATCCTTAACCCTTTTTTAATTGCTGTTTTGGTGATAACTCTTTCAGGATCTGACAAAAGCTATAGAACATTTTTCCCAAAAAAATTCCATTGTACACACAAAAATAAAAACATACCCAGGCTATTCTGCATATGAGTAGGCTTACTGATCTCCCAGCTGAAGCTATTTGGGGATACCCTAGGAAGAGCCCCTAAAACTAAATAATGGTACTTTAGGAAGTATTGAAGTAATTTTCATCAAATAGAAGGTATTTTGAGAAGAATAGACCAGTGATTCTCAACCGGGCAGATCTTTATCCCCCAGCCTTGTACCCCCCTCCCCCGCCCCCATTTTACAGTGTTAGACATTTTGTTTGTCAAAACTGTTGGGTGGGGGCACTATTGGCATCCATTTTGTGGACACCAGGGATGCTGGTAAAAATCCTACAATACACAGGACACAACAAAGAGTTAGCTAGCCCCAAGTATAAATAATGTCAAAGTTGAGAAAATCTGAGATGGTTTATCCAGTGTGCAGTATAAACCAAGATATCAATATATTACCATTTAAAAAAAATGAACATCTTAAATAATCTGGGGAAGAAAAAAGAAATCTTAGTGTACTTTATCAATTCTGTTTTTATCATTTCTATTAATTTGCTTTTTCACCCTCAAATCATAGTAGCAATTAAAAATAAAACCAAGAAAAAAGGACCTTTTAAAATGTAGAACTTTACCATTTCAATTTTTTTATCCTCCGTATGTCACTTAGATGATAAATTAACCAGCATATATTAAAAATTCTTGGTTTTTTTCAATATTCTTTGGCTTGACAGCTGATAGTAGCCATGACTATAAATGTGACTTTTCCAGATATCTGATGTAAACTTTATGGAGTAATTTTCTTCTATATGGTGTACCAGCATCCGTTTAGGAGAATCAGTTAAAGGCCTCACGCTCGATGTATAAAATTGATCAAAACAATATGACAGGTATCCATAAACTGGGTATTTTCTAGAAGATACCAGATATCAAGCATCAGATAGTTTAATAGTCTGCCAGTTAAGCCATCAGGAAATTTAAATTTTACTCCCCGTACAGACCTGGTATTTATTATACCCCTGGAACTAAATGGTTAGATCTTTTCTGAGTAAAAGAGCCTTTATGATTTCAGTTTAAAAGAAAATTAGTTTTTTTTCTTGTGCCTGTTATTTCCCCTTAGATTTGTTTTCTTTCTCTCATCCACAAAGTGTTGGTATTACTTGAAGTATTTGCCTGGTGATAAAATGATCTTATATGTTGAGTATAGTGAAATATTTGTGTAGCGTGTTTCTCTGGTCCCATGAACTGTGTATGTGTATGCAGTATTACAGATACATGCACACACACGTACAGAATGAGAATCTTCCATTCTATACATCATTTCAGAGGACTTAAGCTTATATTGATTGGACAAAGAAGTTTGATAATAGTTTTCTATTCCTTTTCTTTCTTACCCCCAAACCTAAACCAACTGTCCAGTAGATATACAATGTTGGCCACATATGTAATTTAAAATTTTCTAGAAGCCTCATTAAAAAAAGTAAAAAGAAATGGGTGAAATTAATTTTAGTAATATATTTTATTTAATCCAATATATCCAAATATTATCATTTTAATATGTAATCAGTACAAAATTTTTTGAGTTTTTTGTTGGTTTTTGAGGCAGTGTCTCACTCTGTTGTCTGGGCAAGAGTATAGTGTCATCATCATAGCTTACTGTAACCTCAAATGCCTGGGCTAAGTGGTTCTCCTTCCCTGGTAGCTGGGACTACAGGCATTCATGCCTACACTCAGCTAATTTTTTAATTCTTTTGTAGAGATGGAATCTCACTGTTTTGCTCAGGCTAGTCTTAAACTCCTGGCTTCAAGTGATCCTCCTGCCTCAGCCTCCCAAAGTGCTAGGATTATAGATATGAGCCACCACACCCAGCCAGATTTTTTTTTTTTTTAATTATTTTTTAGAGACAGAATCTCGCTCTGTCCCCGAGGATGCAGTACTGCGGCCCAATCATACCTCACTTTAACCTCAAACTTCTGGGGTAAAGTGATCCTCCTGCCTCAGCTTCTCTAGTAGCTGGGCCTACAGGTGTATCTACAACACCTGAATAATTTTTTAATTTTTTATAGAGGGAGGGATCTTGCTATGTTGCCTCAGCTCTTCTCGAACTCCTGACCTAAAGCCTGAAGTGGTCCTCTTGCTTCAGCCTCTCAAAGTGCTGGGATCATAGGCATGAGCCACCATATCCAGCTTAATGTGATATTTTTTATTTTTTTCATATTAAGTTCAAAATTTGATGTGTATTTTACACTTACAGTACATCTCATTTTGTACTAGCCACATTTCACATGCTTAATAGTCATGTGTAGCTGGTGGCTATTGTATTAGACAGTGCAAATTTAGAAATACAATCAATATTAACAAATACATAAGGACTCTCTGAGTTTTCTGCAAAAAAATGTTTTATTTTATTTTCTTTAAGAAGTTCATGTTTACTGACTCAGTATATGCTGTCTTTTATAGCAGATTCCACATATGAAGTGTGCAGTTGGTCTCTGTTTCAAATGTAGCATACCTTAAATCGAACTCTTTGGAGTCCACTTGCTCAAGGCTTCTTTGGTGTGGCTCTGGGTCATGGTCCTCAAATCCGGTTCAGAATAAACCTCCTTAAATTAAAAAAAAAATAGAACTCTTTGTTTTAAGTTTGATCATCTGTAAAATAGAGATATTAACAGAAGCTATCCTATTATGTTGTTGTGAGGATTGAATATGTTAACATATGTAAAGCACTTAGGAAAGTACCTAGTATATTGTAAATATGCAATAAATGTTGGTTATTACTTCCTTCTCTCCTGATTCTTCGACTGAAATACACATAATCAATGTCAGCAGGAGAAATGGAAGCTTGTAGGCTTGATAATGCCTAAAAACACCCAAAGTAATTGAAAATAAATGTTACGTGTAAGAATTTTTTGGACATATTTGTATTTGTGTGAACATTAATTTTTGTCATCATTCTTTAAAAAAGTTAATATTTAATGCTTTAATTCAAACAAAATGTTATTTTAATACTGAGTAAGATTTGTTTTAAAATTGAATATTTATTGAATGGTTTTGTAGTATAAAACACCACTGAGAGCTTTTATATGGAGTATTGCATTCAATTCTTCACACAACCCTAGTTGAGGGTACTATTGTTACCCTCATTTTAAAGATGTGGAAACTGAAGCTCAAAGGTCATAGAGGCCACAAATCGTGGAACTAACAGAAACATTAGCACTGATTGAGTGCCACATATGCTTGTCCCTGTGCTGAGCAGTTAATTCTTAATTCATTTAATCCTTGTTACAGCTGTATGAGGTAGATGCTATATGAGATATGTATCATAGATAATCCTCTCACACAGCAACCCTATGAGGCAGGTACTATTATTATTTCCATTTCCCCACAGATCAGGATGGTAAGACAGAGGTTAAAGAATGGGCCCAAAGTTACGTAAGTAGTGCTTGGCAGAGCCAGAATGCAAACTCAGGGAGTCTGAGTTGACAATCCACACTCATAACACTGCTGCATATCCACCTAGTCCAGTGATACAGATCTTTGAACTCTTACCCAACAATAAGTGAACATTTAATCACAAATTATTTCTGACATTTCTTAGCAAATTATATCTTACAATTTATAGTTCACATTAAGTTGTGAAAGATAAACATGTCTCAGCTTCTGAATCTTTGAAATGGGATAAAGGTAGTCTTACCTCTGCTATGTATTATTATAAAGCTTAAGTTAAATAATAAATTGGAAATTCTTTTGAAAAAAGTGAAAGAGATAGGAATGCCAAGATGATGTTGAATGTAGAATTAGTGCCTATTTTGACTTCAAAGATTTATGTACACATTTTGTGAATGTCTTTATATAGTAAAATGTTACTTTCTAGTAAGTTTTAGAAAGAATTTCATTTATTATATGTGAAGCCAATTTAAAAATAAACTGGTTTCTTTTTTGGTGTGGCTTACTCTAGATATTATAAAAATTTGAATTTGTATTTTAGACAGTGGCTCAAACTGATGATCATTATTATAGAATGCTGCATGAAAAAGTAATCTTTCTACTTCAAAGAAAAACATTTAAGCTCAGGTTAAAGGCAATATCCCTGTTCCATTTGATATTTTTATTGTTCCTTAGCCTTTGTGAATAAATACTTATCTCTAAAAATGAAAGGGGAAGAAGCAGGAAAAAACCACTATTTCCTTTCTGTTGAATATGTTAAATCATTAAAAAAAAGTCAGCAATTTTATAGGCCCCATTAATGCTGGGCCATGAATACTAACATGTCAGATCCTCTGATAAATACTTCGCTGACCCTTGCTTTTTCCTTCTAGCAAATGATGCTTTTTAGGTGGACATATTAATTAGCAGTTAAACGATAATGTCCTGATGTAGTGTTTGGGAAAGAACAGGAGGGAGGAGTATCTATCTTTCCTTTCAGGCTTCAGGTTGATTGTTTCATTGGAGAAGCAACTGTGAATATGAAAATATAGCTTGTGTAAACTTGTCATGTCATTCAAATGGCCATTGTAGACAGCTTACCTGCAGAATTTTAGAGGAAATGATTTTGAATTTTCAATTTGGTTGGGTATATTTTTGCTTTAAACAAGTTGTTCAGGGTTGTATGCAATTTTAAAGTGTCCATTTACCTGATGTAAATACAAGTAGCATACCAGTGGATATATTTTAATAAAGAATTAATAGACTATTTTATTAAAATATTTAAAAAATTGATATAACTTTTTTTTTACTTCAAAATATTATGGAGGTACAAATGTTTTTGGTTACATGTATCAATTTTGGTATGCTCTAGTCAGGGCTATAGGTGTGCCTATCACCCAGATAGTGTTTATTGTACCCCTTAGGTAGGTTTTCACCCATCCCCTCCTGTCCTCTCCCCCCTGCTTGATTTCCACTGAGTTTTACTTCCCTCTGTCCACATGTGTTAGTTCCAATTTAATAACAAGTACATATGGTGTTTGCTTTTCCATTCTTTAGATACTTCACTTAGGATAGTGGTCTCTAGTTCCATCCAAATTGTTGCAGAAGGCCTTAATTCATCCTTCTTCATGGTGGAGTAGTATTCCATAGTATACATATACCACATTTTGTTAATCCACTCATGAATTGATGGTCACTTGGGTTGATTCTATATCTTTGCAATTGTGCTGTAATAAACACTTGTGTGCAGGTATGTTTTTTTGACAAAATGACTTCTTTTCCTTTGAGTAAATACCCAGTAGTGGAACTGCTGGATCAAATGGTAGGTCTACTTTTAGTTCTTTGAGGAATCTCCATACTGTTTTCCATAGAGGTACTAATTTGCAGTCCTACCAACAGTGTATCAGCATTCCTTTCTCTTTGTATCCACACTAGCATCTATTGTTTTTGGATTTTTTAATAAAAGCCATTCTAACTGGAGTAAGGTGATATCTCATTGTAGTTTTAATTTTCATTTCCTTGATAATTAGTGATGAGCATTTTTCCATATTGTTTATTGGTCATTTGTCTGTCTTCTTTTGAAAAGCTTTTGTTCATGTCTTTTGCTCATTTTTTAATGGGGTTGTTTGTTTTTTCCTTACTGATTTGCTTGAGTTGTTTGTAGATTCTGGTTATTAGCCCTTTATCTGATGTATAGCTTGTGAATATTTTCTCCTATTATGTGGGTCATCTATTTACTCTGTTGATTATACCCTTAGCTGTGCAGAAACTTTTTAATTTAATAAAGTCCCATTTATTTATTTTTTGCTGTTGCTGTGATTGCCATTGGGGTCGTCTTCATAAATTCTTTGCCTACAATGATATGTAAAAGAGTTTTTCTAACATTTTCTTTTAGTATTCTTAGGGTTTCATGCCTTACATTTAAGTCCTTTATCCATCTTGAATTAATTTTTGTGAGTGGTAAGACAGATGGATCCTGTTTCATTCTTCTGCATATGTCTCTCCAGTTTTCCCAGCACCATTTATTGAATAGGGCTTCTTTTCCCCAGTGTATATTCTTGTCTGCTTTGTCAAAGATCAGCTGGAGGTATGTGGATGGTTTTATATCTGGGTTCTCTGTTCTGTTCCATTGTTCTATGTCTCTATTTTTGTGCCAATACCATATTGTTTTGGTTACGATAGCCTTGTAGTGTAGTTTGAAGTCTGGTAATGTGATGTCTCCAGATTTTTTCCTTTTGCTTAAGATTGCTTTGGCTATTCGGGCTCTTTTCTGGTTCCAAACAAGACGTAGAATTATTTTTTTCTAGATCTGTGAAATATGATGTTGGTATTTTGATGGGAATTGCATTGAATCTGTAAATCACTTTGGGTAGTATGGACATTTTAACAATGTTGATTCTATGTATCCATGAGCATGACATGTTTTTCCATTTGTTTGTGTCGTTGGTAATTTCTTTCCTCAGTGTAAAGTTTCATAAAGTGTAAAATTTTAGGGTTTTCAAGTTTATATATCCCTCTCACTTTGATCGTCCTCTGCAAAATGAGACTTCTGTATTCACTGTCAGGGTTAGGAGAAGGAAAGGAAAGCTAAGGGGTAAAGAGAATTTAGTGAACATTTATTAGATAAGGGGACTTGTAAAATCCTTTTTAGTATTCTAAAACAAGCAAAATGGAGGCTGCAGATGTTTCTTTGATATCACTGAGTTTAAATTCTTCAGAGTGATTGTCATATAATTCATGTGCCAGAAGTATTTTTTGGTGATTTATAATACCTGGAATTATTTAAATATATAAAATGTGATCTTTATAAAGATAACTGTGAACTTAAATTGCAAACAGAATTTAGCAGATTGAAAAAATCTCAGTATTAATATTGGTCCCTCAACACATAAATGTTATGGTGTATATAAAACATTTAAATTAGTCTTGTAGGATTTGTGGAAATGAAGTATATTCACAATAGAATTAGGTGGCTATTAGAGTTGTCATTTTTAATAATTAGTAAAGGAAGATGATTATAAAGTGTAATGGTTTACTAATATAAATATGTATTTAACTTAGCAAAAATTCACACTGCTATAGTTCTGAGAGATTGCAAATTAGAACATCAACTGCATACTTTTCTGGTTTAAAAAGTAAATAGCAAGCAGGATTTTAAAATTCGTTGCTGTTATACAGAACAATAAAGGCAGTAGTAAGATGAAAAAACAGCAGCCTATTTTTTAAAGAGAAAAAGGCTAGAATTCTCCATTATTAGATATACAATATCAACATAATCGATCTAGCAGCATTATATTTGAGCTGAAAATACACTTAAATTTGAGGCCATATACTACCCTGTGTGAGTGAAACATCCTTCATATAGTTCTAAAATGAAATTACACTTGAATGAATAGCATCTTCATTTATCTTCAAACCTCTTCTGTGCTTTTAGTGAATCTACTCTTTGAACATTCTACAACAAGAATTACATTATACCATTATACCAGAGTATTTCTGCAGTGTGAAATAGATTGGTTTGGAAAATGAACCTGGCTTTGCTATAAATTACATTCACAGGTACAAAAGAATTTGTTATTTTGTTTAAAATAGTCACAAATATAATTAAGGTCTTAATTTATGTTAAACTACAAATATGGCTATTACCGTAACTAGATTAGGAACTTAATCTGTCACTTCAAGAATGATACCTAACACTTTTCATTTGTAACCTTAGATACATTATTTCAATTACAGGGTCTGCGGCTGTTTGATATAAAAATGAATTATTTTGTAGATAGATTTGTTCATGGTTTTTAATTTTAAAACACGCCTCTTCAGTAAGGTGGAAAATAATTCTTTAGTTGTCACAGATTTTCCTTTGTGTCCTACTGAAACAGGATATGAATTAAAATTCAGAACCATTTTTATTTTGTGCCCTGAAAATGGCATTGCATGCTTGAGAATAGTCCTTAGTGAATTCTTACATAAAATATTTCAAATTTAATTATGAAATGAATAGAAGCTTTGTCCTACAGAAGAAAAACCTGAGGTCTGCTGTCTAAGGATAGCTTTACCTGTTTGGACTGAAAATGGATTATTACCTATCTGGAATTTGACTAACTTTATTAATGTGGCTTACATAAATTTAGAAGTTATTTATAACCCCTTGAATTCCATGGTATTAATTAATCAGTGTAAAGCATCCAATCTTTTAAAGACTTATTAAGGATGGTTCTTTAAAATTTTGAATTATATTTTTATTGGCAAACAATGCTGATTTTATTGTGTAGGTACATTAAAGAGAGTATTGCTATTTATTTAACTTGTAAGACAAATGTTTTTAGAATAAAGAAAAGGAAAGAAGATAGTTGGTTCTGCTTATTGGCAAAGATTCAACATTGAGTTATTATTAGTTAATTAAAATGAAATGAATAATATATTCTGTGTCCCTGTCATCTACTGTTTAGCTTATCCTAAGAATTTTAATTTTTTTTGTTATTTTTCTTAGTTGGGAATATTTTTGTGTGTAAATAACAGTACTTTAAAACATTTACTATAGGAGCCCATAAAAAAAGGAATGTTTTTTTCTTTACTCCCCAATTGAGTACGAGCTATGTAACTGGTATTATGTTAGGTTCTTGGGTTACAAGTATTATTCTTTCTGTACCTTTGACTATTTTATAACTTCTTGGTTATTTTTGACCCTATAACTTTATTTTATTTATATGTAATTCTAACGGGGAAAGCTTATATCTTTTTCTATTCTGGTTGTCTTTTTTGTTACTTTCAGAAAGAACCTGATTTTTTTTTTTACAGCTGTCAAATGTTAATGTATCTGAAATGAGTCAGATAATCCAGGAATAGTTTTTAGGTGAGAGTTGTATTAAGGAAGGTTCCATTCTCTGATGTGATATGTCTTCATGTGTGCTCTCAAATAACATGTCATATTTTTGGTAACAAATTTACTCTATTTAAAGCTTTTTATGCTTCTTGAATTGTGGTTTCTGATTTCTGCATAGGTAATTATTTTTCTTTAAGTTGAATTCCTGTTACTGTTTTCTAAAGCAATATCTATTTATTGATATTTGTAAGTATTGATTTTTAAAAATCTCTCTGAATTTAACAGGAGTTACTGTAACTTTTTAAAATAGTGGGCTCCGGACCCATAAAATAACAAAATGTTAATCATTACTGTAGCTTACTATTTTTCTGTGGACTTAGGTATGTTTGTATTTATTACTATGAATATCTGTGGCTTGTTCATTGAACAAATGTTTATCAAGAACCTATTATATGCTGAGGACTAAAGTAGCTGAACAAGATAGACATAGTCTGTATATACTAATGGAGCTTATATCTAGAGGCGGAGGTCTTTTGTCAGCTCACTTAACAGTTTTATCAGTGTGTATGACTTTGAAAAATTATAAGGTAAACATTTATGTCAATATCAAGTTATCTTTATTCACTTGTGTTTTGGCTTTGTTAGAAAAGATTTTATGTATTTATATGTATTGATAACATAAATCATATATTCACTGTTTATTCTTTATAAAAGTGCTTTTGGTTATGTTCCTTTATTTTTTTAGTATCTGTCTAGAGATTTTTTTTTTTTTTTTAAGAGATAGGATCTTACTATATTACCGAGGCTGGTCTTGAACTCCTGAGCTCAAGCAATCCTCTTGCCTCAGTCTTTAGAGTAGCTGAGACTACAAGGCTGGTGCCACTGTGCCCAGCTTATCTAGAGATTTTTATCTTAGTGCACAATTTTGCTGTTTTGATTTTATAGAAATAAATACAATTAAATTATGGTATATAATAATTATGTTTTTCTCATATAAGGAGACATCAAAAGGTAATAAAATAAGTGAAACCAGCTTTCTTTTGAAGTCACCAAGGTTAAAATAGTCTTTCTTCCTTTACAGATGGACAAATGAGTATTTATTATTAATATTACTCCAGTATTTATAATATATTTATTGAATATATTATTCAGATTGTGTCAGATGGTATGTACAGTATTTTACATGTAGCACCTTAATCTGCCTACTAAATTGTCTTCATTTTAGAAATGAGAAAGCTATGATAAAGGAAATTTCTCAATCTAACAGTCACCAGATTCTACCCAGAGATCTCTTCACTGGGAGGCTTCTTTCTGCTCTATTAGCTCCTTATTCCATACTGATTCTTAAGACTGATGCAGAGGATTCCCTTTTTTCAAATGTATGTTCGTGCTAATCTTGCACTTAGCTAACTTCTTAAGTCCATACTCTGTTAAGATCCATTAGATTCTGCTAGGGTACTGAACCAATGGTGTTTAAGGAGTAGGTTGTGCTGATGGTTGCCTAGTCATGAGTGGTAGAGTTTATGACTCAGCAACAGAAAGTAAGAATTATTCTAAGTGATGGTAAGGACAGAGATCTCAATGAGGCAGCATCACCCTTGTGCAAAGGTGCCAACGAAGGCAAGCCTACTGTTGGCTATGTTTCCATGCAACCAGGTTGCACCCTTCTCACCATTTTCTCAACGGAGTATTATTGCCTTTTTTTTGTTAACTTAATGTGTTAAAGCAAAAGATATTTGATAATTTAAGGTTTTTAATGTTGTAGATTCTGTTTCCTTACTCCTGTCAGAAACCATCATATTTGTTGTTTTCTGTAAAAGAAATGGGTGACTTTTTGGCTTTAAATTTAATTTCACTGAGTTTCCCTCAAATTTCTTTCTGGAATATTATTAGTATATTTGAGGATAAAGACTTGAAATTAGATGTGTATATCTGAGATGTTTTGTTTTGTCGATTTGCTCATTAATGTTATTCTGTTTACCTGTTTGTATTACTTATAAGACATTAAGATCTGCTTAGGTCCCTGAGTCAGGAGCCTCTCTGGTTCAGTTTCTCCAAAGAATTAACCTCTGTCCCCCGCTAGATAGGGTGAGAGCTGGTTGTCTGATGCTTGTATAGACTTTCACCCAGTCCTTCTATTTGCATTCATGTAGCTCCTCTCTGCCTTCTATGTTACTTGGTTCCTTCAATTTTGGAATCTTCTTTGTTTTTGTGATACAAATGTATTGGCTTTCTTCTCTACATACTTTTAGATTTCAGCTTCCTCTGCCCTGCTAAGTCTGCTTTCCATCTTTAAAAAAATGGGTTCACATCTCTGATCTGCATTTGTCTCCTGTCCCATTCTTTGTGTTTTTCTAGGTTTATACCTTTTCTATTTCTTCACTGTTCTTCTCAATAGATTTTTCGAAAGGTTGCAGAGATAAATGTGTTAGTTCAGTCCTTCATGTTTAACCAGTTATTGATTGATGATCTGGTATTATTTTTTTCCTTTAGATTTTTTTTGAAGTTAAAAAATACCCTGACACCCTACCCCTTCAATGAATTTTTAGACATTATGAATTGAATTAACTTACTAAATATGTTGAAACTACATCAAGCTTATTAAATTTCAGAGTCTTAGAAATCAGTTACTATCTGTTACATTCTGTGTGCGTGTGTGTTTAAAAAAATTCTCTGTCATATGCTATGCATAGGTACTCAGTAAATTTATAATCAAAGAAAGAATTTATTTATTGGCTGTAGTTTTAATTTATTCATTTCTTAGTTCTTAGTTTTCACATGTTAATACATTTGCCTGATCATTTTATCAATTGGAATTGCTCAGTAAATGAGTAATCCTATATTAGTTCTCTCTGAAATTGGAAATGTTATGGTGTTTAATATATCACCATTATCAAAAGCTGATCACTTGCAGGATCTTTGGACACTATTATTATGTGGGTTGTTTTCACAATATTTAGTTTAATCATTTTCAGATGATGTCAGCCTCTCTTGCTAAAATCTCTTTTATGTACTGATTATCATTGGTATAGACCCATCCTGTTTGATGGACATCCAGTAGACATCATCGTATGTGATGATGGAAATGTTCTGTATCTATGTTGTCCAGTAAATACATAGCCTAGCCACATGTGTCTATTGAGCACTTGAAATGTGGCTAGTGTGACTGGGGAACTGAATTTAAAATTTTATTTAATTTTAATTTAAACTTAAGATAAATAGCCACATGTGACTAGTGGCTACCATATTGGACAGCATAGTTATAAAACATTATTCTGATAGTATGTGCTAAGTTTTTGATTCAAATTATCTTATGTTGTCATTCATTTCAATTAGTTTAGAATAAAGTATTCAACTGAGGAATAAGAGTTACGTAAGTTATCCTAAGTTCATTATTACAATTAGAACTACATTTGGATTTACATGAGAATAAAATATACAGTTTGCTATTTAACAATGGAAAATAAAATATATTTTAGGTTAGTGTATCATGCCTGTTATTTGGAGTATTTTTGTGTGCTGATAAGGTATTGAAAACGAAAGTGGAATGTGAAAGTACTATTTTGGAGCCTCTCAGGTGTTTTCTCCCATCCTATAAGAGAAAGAAAAAGAAATACTATTTGAATCAAAGCTTCCTTTCATTTTAGAGTTTTTATATTATTGAAGATAGGTGTGGTAATGTTTTGTTTTTGCATTTTTAATGTTTGGATGAAAATACTGTGTTTGTGACATCAAACTTCTTTGTGAACCACAGATTAATTCAGAAAATTTCTTTTGAATCAGTGATGAATTGTAATTTTAATAAATACTGTAAAATTAATCTTTGGCTAATGAAAATTATGCTACCAGTTGAGGTCTGTGGTAAGTTGAGTGTTACTAAATTGGTAAAAATTAAGTCAGTTTTTTTTTTTTTACAAAAAAGTAAAAAGCATGGGTTTGATTGCAGAACGTTACAATTCTGCTTAATCCTTTTTTTTGTGAAATACAGCATTTTGAAATATTGATTCGTATAGTTACCTCTATGCAGGTAGTTTAGCAAAATATACCATATTTACTATTTATATAGTATAATAATTATTAATTAACAATAGAATATCCAGGCCTTTGAGAAGATATATTAAACAATTCTTTCAAACTCTTTTTGCTGTACTGAAGACTTCAGTCCCCTCTTAGCTTCTCATTCTCAGCAAATGATTTCTCCTCCCATTTCCCAGAATGTGAACATTCACCTATTTTCTCATCCTTCTCTCTGATCAGCTTGCAGTCATCATCACTGATTTCCCATCACTCCTTGCATTACAGTGAAAAAAGTGTCCTGTTTCCTGACAAAAACAGATCCCTTCACCCGTGTTCTTATTCCATCCCTTTTTTACCTACTTATGGATCTTGTATATCAGCTGTTCCACCTGTTTATTGTAACTTCAGCCTATTTCCAGTTTTGTTTTGTTTTTTTTCTTTCTGTGCTTTAATGAGCTCCACTTTTCTCCATCAGTATAGAGACATGTAATAGAAGAGAGTTGACCCTTCTACTCCCTTCTTCTTTTCTTCTGATCCATGCTTTTTGAAAGAGTTGTTTATTTTTATTTTCTCTAATTCCTTCCTTCCTAGCAAGCCTTCCACATGATTTTGATGCATGCTGAAGTTCGAGAACCACCACCCTAGCCTGTTTTTGTGGGTCAGTCAAGAAGCTCGCTATTAGTGCTGTAATAGTGAGCAGTAAATTTATATTCAAAGAATGAATATATTCATAGGCTATAGTTTTAATTTATTCATTCCTTAGTTCTTAGTTTTCATATGTTAATACATTTACCTGATCATTTTATCAATTGGAGTTGCTCACAAATGAGTAATGCTCTGTTAGTTCTTAATATTAATTGGGATCACAGATTATAGTATGTAGAGGACTGTTAGTTTTCGCTTAGAGGATTCAACTTTTGGTTGGGTGAGGTAGTTTTTAAACTTAGAAACAGTAATTATAGGTGAATTATGTAGGATTAGATTTGTCTGTGAGTGACAGAAACTTTAAATTGCAGTGGCTTAAAAAGATGATTTCTTTCTTTCTCTTATAAACATGGGTAATCCAGGTTTGGTGACTACATGATTATTAGGAACCCAGGCTTCTATTTACTCCTGTTGCCCTACCATTTCCAACACTCAGCTTCTATTTCATGGTTCGATTTGGCCGCTCTAGCTATAGTCATCCTTTTTATATTATAGTCAGCAGGGAGGAACAAAAGGAGGAGATATCCTCTCCTTTTAAAGCAATTGCCTAGAACTTTTAGTCTCATTGACCAGAATTTAGACATTGGCTACATCCAGTTGTAAAGGGAGACTGGGAAATAAAAGTTTTTATTTCTGGCAGCCATGTGTACCGAGGTAATTCATAGGTTCTACTGTGGGGAAAGGGGTGAACATATGTTGTGGGGATAACTAATCATAGCCTCTGCCATGATAAACTCTTGGGGAGCTTTGGTTGGTCCTATCAGTAAATAACATTGAATGCTTTAATGTTGTAAGTAGTGCACCACTTTAGGTTAGTTGTGGGAAAATGAGGGAGATTTGTGAGAGGAAGATAGAATTACAAAAAAATTAAAATCTACCTTTTGGTTTTCTGAGAGAGCCATTCACTTGGGGAGATCAAACATGCACACATAAGTTACCCAGCAATGTAGGGATCAGAGGGTGTAAGTGGAAGGGATCAGACTCATGTGGAATTTATTTTTAGAGGGAAACATCTTTACAGGACTAGAGTTCTGGGAAGACAGGTTTGAAGAAGAGAATTGACTTTCGGGTAAACGGAGTTCTGTGTACAAGATACTAATCACCATTCAGTACTCTTACTACTTAACAAGAGTCTTTACAACTGATTACTAATGTAGAACTGAGGAAGGAATTGTAATAAACCTATAAGAAATCTCTATTGGGTATTATGTGATAAGTAACAGACTTGCTAATTTATTAGTTTTATCTCAACTTACATTTGACTGGTAGTTCCTTACATTTTTAGGAGTTCATTCAGTTTCAAAAGAGATAAAAGATTTGTTTTCTAATTTGTATAGATAATTAGAGCCATTGTAACTTATGACCTACCAACTGAATTTTTTTTAGAAACATAGATAAAATTTGTGAGTGGAAAAGAAGCCACCAAGAAGTCATAGAAGAGAGAACAAGGGGAGTAAGCTTTGAGTATTATAAAAAATAGTGGATTTAGCATAGAATTTACTGGTATCTTGAAAACATGTAAAAATGAATTAGTACGATATAGTAATATAATTTTGTATTTTCCACTTAATATTATAATGTGTACATTTTTTTCTTGTCATAAAAATTTCTTCAAAAGCATGAGTTTTTAAATTGACCATATAACATTTCATAGTTTAGATTTACTGTAATGATTTATCCCCTCTTCTTATCATTTAGACATTTAAATTGCTTATGAAATTTTTGTTACTGTAAACATAGTGAAAATAATAATTTAGGGCTTTAAAAAGTGAATTAGTGAGCATAGAAGCTACATGTTAGGATATAGAGTATTATTGGAGAGAACTTTGAAGTAGCAGAAATAACATTTTGAGTTTTCGCCTAAGATGAGAAAGATGATGATCCTGTAGAGAGTAGTGGAATTAAGCAATCAATAGCTTGTAACATTTGGATTTTAGTCATCTATTTAAGAAAATTAAAGCAATATACAGTATTGCTGACTTACATAAACTAATACAGGAAAATAATTATGGATAATTTACATTTTCTTCCTTAAGTATATATAAATGCTTTAAGTTTGATGTGTTTACTGGTATCTAAATCATTGATTTTTAAGTAGTGAAATGACATTTTATTTTTGTTTGGAAAACAAATCCTTCACTTTAAATTGGTTCATTCTTTTCCAGTGGAGTATTGCAGTATCAACTGTTAATTAAGTTTAGAAAATAAATGAATGAAAAGTTCTGTTCAAATATGTATATGCTTTCACTAGGCTTATTGTATGTCTCTTAATTTACAGGCCTTTTTGCAAATGTGTAATCTGCCTGTCAAAGTAGTTTGTAGGGCAAATGCAGAATATATGTCTCCATCTGGTAAGTATGTTTTTTTCTTCTCTGTTAATAGTCTGGAATGATAAAATTACAGTGATAGTCCAGTTTGTACCTACATGTTAAAAATGCCTGATTTTTTTGTTTACCTTTTGAGGAAGTTTCCATGGTTTTATAAGGTAATAATTACAAACTTGACAATCTTGGGGTCAGCATGTGTATTCATTTCAGTTCTGGTCAGAGATAGTTACTGGTGTGATTTCTCTAAATCATACCTTTCCATAATGCAGACAGAAAAAGATTGTAGCATAATTAATTTGTCATTAGCTGTTAGTTTTGAATGTTTGGGTTTCTAATTATTTCTTTTTTCTAATGCTTTATATTAACAAGTTTGAAGAAACTTTTTATGGAAGTTTTAGCCTTTCTACTATTCTTTATAATCAGTATTATCTTTCTATATGTCAGTATATTAAAGTACTGTTTTAAATATGATTCAAATAATTTTTAATACAAAAATATAGTACCACAGAGCTTATAAATAAATGTAAAGTGTAATTGCCATGGATTATTATAATTATGGTTTTGCCGTAGCAATAACAACAATAAAATCATTCCTTTTTGAGTAAATCATTAAGTATAACTGATTGGTATAAGTGTGTTACATTGCTTTTTAGAGAGATAGTTATCTGTCTTTTCATTGTGATGTGATAACTTTGGAATGACTTGTTTAAACATTTTTTTTTCACCTTAAGTTCTTAAGGGTGGTAATAATTGTCAAAAACACCCTCCTCATACATAGTGAATATTTATGAATATATCTATATTTATAGGTTTATGAATATATATTTAGGAAGCATTTCCATAAAAGAATTTATAGATTTATAAACATAAACATATTTTGGATTCTTGAAGGCCATTCATTGATTCATTTTTATGCTGACTTTTATACATAGGTTTTATAAACTTTACTGAATTCTGGTGAAATACAGTGTTTTCTGTCCATCTTTTTCCTCTACATAATCATACAAAAAGTTTGTATATTTACATACAAAAAGATTAGTAATCTAATACTAAAATTAAAATCTTTAGCAAGTGAGAAGTCAATATAGTTCATCTACCTGTTTCCTAAAGTTACTGTACTTAGCGCTTAGGTAGATAATTGATCACCTTTTTATAGACTCTATGAAAGACAAACATAAATATGTTAGAGACATACAGTGCATACATACATTCTTTCATAAGGAAGAGTCTCTTATGGGTAGATGAAAATGGTACTTTTTTACTAAGATATTTAAATTTCATCATGTCTCAAATTGGTATCCTCTTCCATCAAATGATTTGGGGTGATCAGAGAAATGTTTTTTTATTTGCTTGTTTGATCTCATGGTAGATTTTTGAACCAGACAACATGGCATAGTCAGAAGACCACTTGGCTAAGAGTTAGGAAATCTTTACTCTTTCTGTGACTTTGTCACATATAAACTATTTCCTTGGAAAATTTCACTTCTCTGAGCCTAGGTGACTTCATCTGTAGTGTGAGGTGGCTGAATTAGATGACATCCAAGGTCCTTTATATTTCTAACATTCTCTGAATCTGTAAACTTGCTTGGCAACATGGTCTTGCTTTCTTTAGAAATAGAAGTTCTATTCTCTGATTATTCTGCCTAAAATGAAAAACAGAGGGCTTGGTTTTCTTTTATGACCTTTGATTGGTACCAGAGAATAACTATCTCACTGTGCTTTTGCCTGATACCTGCAATAATAAGGATATAACATTGGTTCCATTTTAAGTCAGACTACTGATAGAAAACATTATTCACTTCTAACTTCTTGCCTTGATTTTTATATATCTCTTTATATTTAGAGATATATAAGATGAATACTCAATTGACTACCCATACTTCTTCCCTGCTTTAGAATCTACAATACTCAAGATATTTTTTAAGAAAAAAAACAAAATACAAACTCTTTTTCCAAGAACCTGACACTAGTTATTGAAAATGAGAAATACACTTTGCTGTAAAAATGTTACACCTCAAAATACCCTTTAATCTAAGCACTAAATAGTTTTCATTCTTAGATCATTTTCTCTAGAGAACTTGCACTAATTCTGGTAGTATAGTAGTTACATTTTATCCCAAGTTAAAAAACAATGTGGCCTAATGCTTACCCAGATAAATTCTTTTCTTTTTTTTATAAGATTTATAAAGCAGTAGAAGGAAGGAATACAGAAATGGTAACAGGGAAATGTCTTCTAAATACATCTATAGAGTTGTTGTGTTCCACAAGGTCTGCCTTTCTTTTGTAATGCATGTTATCCTATGGATGCAGATGAAGCTTTTGTTGGTGCTGTGCACCTCATCCATTACCCCCAGGCTGACTGAGCCAGAGAGGACTGGAATCTATTGAAAAGGAGCAGGAAGAAGCCTGCTGGTAGTGTGAACTCTATTTGAACTAGGTCTGACAGCAGGTTTCATTCTTTAGCATTTGGAGTAGACCGTTTTGCTATTCGAAGAATATTTTGTTCTCTCATCTCTGATAATTTCATCAAGTATAAGCATTTATTAAAATGAAATATTACTCTTAATGTGGCATGTGTTTAGAGAAGTCAGTTTTTATAAGCATGCTGCTTGTTCTTTTTTTCCCACATGTTTTGGGAACATACTTTGTATTGTAACTCACCAAGTAGTGTACCTTCAGAGATTGTTAATTCTTTCATTCCTGATATTTTGAGTGAACAACATTTATTAATACACCATATGTACTTAAAATATTGACATTAATGAGTATCAAAGATTTAAAATTAGAAGATGTAAAAAGAAGACTTCTTAAATGCATTTATCATGTAGATTTTTTCATTGTAGTCTGAAGAGAAAGCCCAGATAAATGTCTTTGAAATTTATCAGTGGTCATGAACCAATGTCCTGGCTGGATTCATGTAATTTGGATAATTAGTGTTTACCACTATACAGGGTGTCCCAAAAGTTGCCGTACATAGGAAAAATGGGAAATTGTAGCTAAATGTACCTTTCTTTACAAATATTTTATTAGTGTTAGCTCTGAAAAGAGAATATTGTGATCTGTTGTTATATCCAAGTGAGTTCTGTAGAAATTAATCTATTTGTTCCTTTTGTTTTAAAATTGTTTAGTAATTAGTGTTTAAAAATTCATAGAATTTGACATACACGTCTGTTATTTTCAAAAGTTATAGTTTCATGGAATCTCTGTATTAAAACATCCGAGTTTTGTCTTAATTTCTTTTTTTGTTAGCACAGACTTTAATTTACTGAAAGTTTTTCACAAATTTTTTTCCCTTAACAGGTAAAGTACCTTTTATTCATGTGGGAAATCAAGTAGTATCAGAACTTGGTCCAATAGTCCAATTCGTTAAAGCCAAGGTAATAAAAAAATATTAAATGCATTTGATCACAGTTCCTCTTAAAAAAGTCATTCATTATTCTTTAGTGTATCTTAACATTTACGTTGATTTTAACCTCGTTTTATAAAATGCTGATACAAACTATTAGAAAATATTTCTGAAGTACAAGTTGGTGTTTTTCATAATGTAAGTTAAGGACAAACAAGGTAGTTTGATCTTTACAAAATGGTAGATAATTTTCTAACTTATGCTTATGAGAATTTTGTTCATAAATTAGAACAATTAGGTTGTTATAAAGTATCCAGTTGACTTTTGAGAAGGGAGTTAGAGGATATGTTCAGAAGTTGAATGTATTGATTTATCTATTTGAATGATTCTACTTTTCCTTTATTCAGTTTAGATTTTAATAGTTATCAAGGAACAACCCTATTAATGTTTTAGGAAACATCCTTCCAGACTTTTCTTTTTGCATACATAGAAAAACAGATCATACTACTATGTGTTATTTTGCAACCTACCTTTTAAAATCATTAATATATTTGGACATTTTTCCATATTAATAACTGTAGGTATATAGATATATATCATCCTTTTAAATTGTTTTATAGTATTCTGTAGTATTGGCTATATTATAATTTTATTTTCTCAAGTCTTTATTGATGGACATTTAGGTTGTAGCCAGTTTTTTGCTGTTAGAGAGTGCTAAGGTAAATTTTCTTGTATGTACACCTTTGTACACTTGTCTGTCTCCTTAAAATAAATTCCTAAGAGTGGTTTTGGGATGTCATAGGGTATGTATTTTTAAAATCTTGCAATAGATTGCCAGATTGAATTAAAGGATATACCATTTCATGTATCTGCTAGTTACTGCAGTGTATTAGAATTTTAAAATTAATGCCTGTTTCCCTATATCTTTACTAACAGTATTTTTTTCATCTGTTTTCTTCTTTTGTGAAATAACTGATAATGTAATTTTGTCTATTGAAAATGCAATGGTATAATGACAAATACTAATTAATATTTTATAGTGATACAGAATATTATATGCTTTTATATAAAATAATTTTGTTTTGAGAGGTATTTTGGAAATTAATCCACTGGATAGTTATGTGTTATAGTACTTGTTATTAAGATAACTGAAAGTTTTTGTGTATTTAATATGATGTTCTTTTAAATTTTCTTAAATTTTCTTTAGGGCCATTCTCTTAGTGACGGGCTGGATGAAGTCCAAAAAGCAGAAATGAAAGCTTACATGGAATTAGTCAACAATATGCTGTTGACTGCAGAGGTATAATATTATACCAGATAATATGGCTTAAAAATAAGTTTTTTCCTCTCATAAAATATAATCTTCCCTATCGGTTATTTTAAAGTTACTGAGAAATGGGAAAATAGTCAAGTATTCATAATTCGAGGGTTGAGATAGTTACTCAAATTATTTGATCATTATCTTTGAACAAATTACCAGACATTTTCACTTTTAGTTTTTCTGTTTGTAAAAAGGAGTGATTCTTGCCTACTCATTATTTTACTTTGGCCTTTTGAAGTTTACATAATGGTATTTAGAGATGTATTGTATAAATAAGAAATATTTTTATAAAGTTTCACCATTAAATTTAATAATTCTGTATAGTAGCTAAGGAAACCATCACATATGTGACTTATAAAATTAGTTTATAAAAAATTACTATGGTAAGAAATAACTTTTTTTGTCTTTTTTCTCTTTGGTATTCTAAAGTTTTAGTGACTGTTCTTTTGTTCCTAGTTGTATCTTCAGTGGTGTGATGAAGCTACAGTAGGGGAGGTGAGTGGTTCTGCAGCATTTATCTTAATTAAAATTTAATGAGAAAACACTTTTGCTCAGAATCGCAAGTCCCTGCTCATAAATGAAACATTGTGGTTTATACCATTAGTGATATAGTTTTTCACTTACTTTAATTTTGCTTGCACATACACTTTAGGGAAGCTATGTGTCATTGTTTGATATAACTGTTTGCAAAGTACATAAAAGTTTATATATTTTTTATTGGGTACAGTTTAAGATTTTAATTTTTTAGATTGCAAGCTATGTATTTTTCTCAGATTGCTCTATTTATATTCTCTGAAAATATATTTCTTTTAGAATTCTATTTGTGAAACTATGCATTGTTTTTAGGAAGGATCAGATTTTTAATAAAATCTTTTTGCTTTAGATTACTCATGCTAGGTATGGATCTCCTTACCCTTGGCCTCTGAATCATATTTTGGCCTATCAGAAGCAGTGGGAAGTCAAACGTAAGATGAAAGCTATTGGATGGGGTAACAAGACTCTGGACCAGGTCAGTTCGTGCCTGCCGCTCTATAACTTGATGTTTTTTCCCATTGAACAATACATTGTGGGCATCTTTTATGTCAATAAATACAGATCTGCAGCATCAGGGCTTAAAAAGGAAAGCCTGTTAAATATAGTACTTTATATATCTATTTTTCTTTGGTCTTAAATTTACTAAAGTAGAAAAATTTTAAAATATATGTCTTGTTCGCTATCAAGTTAATTAATGTCTGTCTTTTCCAAGGCTTCCCTTAATCCTGGCCAGCTATTTCACTGATACGTGTCATTGGCCACAAGGGGGATTAAGTAAATGAATAGGGAAGGAGTAAATAAAATCCATCTCCACTAGTGGGAAAACAACTCATATATGTTTTTACTTGTGGTGGGTCAGCAGTGTCATCTTTATGAAGCAAATTTTTTTATATCTGCAAAGTTATTTGAATATATGGGTTCAGGATAACATTTTCTTGATCAAGTTCTTACAAGTAACTTAAAAGTGCTTGTATTTAAATGAAATTTATTCTCGAATTTTCTATTTCTTATATAGAAAGTATTATATGTGGTCTATAGTCTGATATAAATATATTATAAAAGTTAACCTACATTTATATTTTTGTTTTAAACTGTGATATAAATTAAATTTTAGATATTCTTTATTGTTTTGCTAATTGAAGTATTTTTCTTTTTGGCCCATTGCCTGCATTAGGTTTTAGAAGATGTAGACCAGTGCTGTCAAGCTCTTTCTCAAAGACTGGGAACACAACCCTATTTCTTCAATAAACAGTAAGAAATTTTATTTTTTTTAAGTTAGTTTTTTCCCTGTATTGTTAGGGTGCAAATTTCTTTTGTAAAGAAATGGCTTTTTCGAAAAATATTTATGAAAAGATTTAATTTTAAATTTTTGTGCTCATTAAGCATTTATTTAGCACTTCTTGGCTACCAGGCGCAGAAAGCTAGGCTCTGGGAAATGAAAATTTCTAAAATGTGATGTTTGTCATAAAGAATTTCTCTTAATGGCAGTCATGTAAATCAATCATTATTGTATGATATGATAAAGGTTGTAATAGAGGTAGTTCAAGGTGTTGCATATAACTTCAAAATCCTAACAAAATTCTAAACTCGTAAAGTACTATAACAACATGAAGAAGTTGTTAGTGTAAGTATAGTTGTCTGTTTAGGATAATACCCCATATGGAATGATACCCTGGGGTCTAGAAAAGTCAACAGAACTACACAATAAAAAATATTCTTGGATAGACAAGCACTATTTTGAGCTTATGTTTTAAGTGTTAATGGAAACATTCATAAAGCATAGAAATGAAAGGATTCAGTTATATCCGTATATATGTAAATTGAGTAATTCATGTTGCGTTGACAGATTTTTTTTGCAATTTTGAAAAGAATCTCTAATGTAGGCAAAGAATGAATTTTTATTAAAAATTACCATTTTTGATATATCAGAATCCACTGTCTATTCTGTGATTCAGTATAAGATGAGCTTAAATTAGCATTTTAATCTCAAAGATTTATTTAGAAGGTCTGAATTTTACTTGGCTTTTTAATAAAAATTTTTCACTTTAGATTGATAATTTTTAAAAGGCTTTATTTGCTATTATTTATTATATCTTCATAAGCATTCATCTTCTATAGCCATATCAGTTTGTGGTAAAGATATTAATATTTGTAGTAAAAATGACTATGATGATAGCTTGGAAATATTTAAGTTATATTATTCCATAGCATGAATAATGAATATTATATATAACTGATATTAAAATAAAATTTGGGATCTGTTGATCTTTGAAGAGGAAAGGTCAGAGTTCAAACCATGAAATCCTGGTAGGTAAAGTTTTTACAACTCTGTTCCTGTTTCTAGTGACGTTTGCTATGCATTTTCTATTTGTTTAGTCTCTAATATGAAAGAAATGTATCCAAATGTTAGTATTCTGTAGTTCCTCTTTTCTTTCTGATATAGGAATTCTTAGAAGTTGAAAAGCTCAGAAGGGGTGTGTTTTATTGTTTGAAGTGCCTTTTTCTGTTTTTCAAGTTAGTTTGAGTTAGTTTTGTTATGCACATTGTCTTTAGGGGAGGCCAAGAGAATAGATCTAACTTATTTTTGTCTCGTCTCAGTTAAACTCATTATCACTGTGTTAGTAATTAGAAGTCATTTGGCATGCCACTCAATGGAAATATCAAGATATCATTTTTCTTCATAAGGGCACAGTTATATTTAAACTTATAATGGAAATTCTAATTTAGAACAGTTGTAAAACCAAAGGCTTGCTTTTGAGGAACTGTTTAATTGATATTAAGATGTAGGTTTTTGAAATAATTTTACCTTACGTGATATTTAGATTTAATTTTTAAATTTAAGTTTATTCAATCATTTAATATTAAAATGCAAATAAAGTATATTTAGGAAAAAGTAACTTGTATTTTCACTTTGTTCTGGCAAAATTTTTCTCATTTCTTTATGCTGTAGTAGGAATCATCACTTTGTGAGATGCACGCTATACCTTAATGGATAGAGCCCTGGCTTAAATCAAGCTGTATAGTGTTGGACTCTTAAGTTAGAGGCCCTCAATTCTATTCTTGGCTCTGACATATACTGAACTTGAGCAAGTTACTTTAATTCTCTGTATATCCTCCTTGCCTTACTCCTTAAAATTAGAATCAACTTTCCTCCTAGCTTACCTACAAGGGGATGTTGGGAGGACTCATGAAAGAAACCAAAGGAAAAAGATAGTTAAGGAGGATCTTACTGCAGGATAATAATTGTGGAAAGAGGACCAAGAAGTGAGGGGCTTGATTTAGAAACTTGGGTAGCAGTCCTAAAGATCAGTGATTGGAATATAAACAAAGGTATATAGATTATTTCTAGTAGTATGAAGAGATGACAAGTTAATCATGTATTGGGCAAGAAAAATTAGGAAACACCTAGACAAAATTAATATTTTTGAAATTAGATATACTATAAAAGGTATCAGAAAGAAATGCAAAATCATAATGAATAAACAAAGCAAAAAGGATGAATGCCAGAAAAATTTTAAATGGAAAAGATTAGGAAAATGTTGACATTTTACAGTACTGTTTTTGTTTTAATTTTCAAATGAAAGAACAGTAGATAACCAACAGAAATGTGGAAAGAATGATGATACAAGATAAGGAAGTATCAAATTTTTTGAACTTTAAAAATGTATTTGTCACCCGGAATATTTTTCTAATAAAAAGTCTATAAAGATGAATGCAACAATATATATGACATATCTTGGAACTCTTAGGAGGGGAATTGCTATCTATATACAAATTATATAATCCACAAACTATTTGGAAAGCAGACAGGTGGAAAGCTATGTTTTCTCTTTACATGATATAGCAAGCTAATTCAAAGACAGGTGGAACATTATGTTTTCTCTTCATATGGCATAGCAAGATAATTCAGTTAAGATCTTGATTAAACAGGTTTATTGATATGTAATTTACATGTTATAAAATTGTCACTTTTAAGTGTATAGTTCTATGAGTTTTAACAAAGGCATACATTGCATAACCACCACAACAGGTATACTTTTTAAAATGAAAGAATTGTTAGAATTAGTAATTTATTGTCAGAGTCATTATATATATAGACAGTCATGTACTGAATAACAACATTTCCGTCCATGGTGGACTACGTATATGACAGTGGTCTCATAACATTATAATACCTTGTTTTACTATACCTTTTTAAATTTAGATATGTTTAGATACACAAATACTTACTGTTGGGTTATAGTTGCCTACAGTATTCAATACAGTAACTTACAATACAGGTTTGTAGCCTAGGAGCAGTAGGATATACCATATAGCCTAGGTGTGTAGTAGGCCATACCATCTAGGTATGTGTAAATACATTCTGTAGTGTTCGCACAGCGATGAAGTCACCTTATGATGTATTTCTCAAAATGTATTCTAGTTGTTAGGCAACACATGACTATATGTGCTTAGTTTGATTTAATCTATTGAATTCTACTTCCTGTTGATGTTCTAAAGTAACTTGCCACAAAGTTGCTATCTTTATGTAACATCAGATCAATTTTTATTTGCTCATACCCATATATAATTCAATATCTTTAGAGTTATGTGGATATATAGTTGCAGCAAATAATGTTTCGACAACTTCAGGAGTACTTCTGAAGCACTCTAATTTGAGCATGCATTCATGCTTGAACTCATTCAAAGCCTTCATTTATTGATAAAGGATGGCCATCTACACTATTGGAAGTTGCATCAGGGAATACGTTCACCTTTTTTAGGCTCTTGTACAAGAAGCAAAGGGTAGCTGGCACTAAACAAAGATTAGGAAAATAAGTCCTGAATTGTTAAGGTAAGATGTACCTTTTAAGAAATATGTTTAGGGATGTGGAAGAGTTGGTGTTTATATATTACTCCTTGCAAGGTACCTCAGCTCTACATTTATCCACTGTACATCCTTGGTTCTTTACAGGATCGATTTGTTATTGACTCATCTGTGATGATAAGATTATGGTGCTATTGAGTTTAAGTACACGAGATTCTTTAAGAATATACCGTCAGCTACCCTTTTAAACATGGCTATGTGTTGCACATCTGACTTTGATTAACACTTCTTGAAAGTGTCAAAAGAGACAAGGCTTTGAAAGAATGTGAATAACTACAATTGAGAAAACAAAATATCCCACAAACCTTAGTCAAGATGCTTTCTTTTTTATTTCATTTATTTATTAAGCAAATGCCATTTCATTCCATAGGTACTGTGCTAAGAACTGGAGATACAAAGATATATGTAGCGTTGCCTTTAAAGAGCATGGAGTGTAGTGAGGGAAACAGTTAAGTCAACACAGTTACAGTGTGGTATGAGAAATGTGTCACCTTTTTATTGATTTGTTCAGCACATACTTATTGAGAACCTACGTACCAGACATTGTTCTAGATATTGGGGATACAGCAGAAAACAAGTAGATACGCCGGGCATGGTGCCTTGCACCTGTAATCCTAGCACTCTGGGAAACCAAGGCTGGAGGATTGCTTGAGTTCAGGAGTTTGAGAACAGCTTGAGCAAAAGCGATACCCTGTCTCTACTAAAAATAGAAAAATTAGCCAGGCATGGTGGTTTGCGCCTGTAGTCCCCGCTACTTGGGGGCCTGAGGCAGGAGGGTCATTTGAGCCCAGGAGTTTGATGTCGCAGTGAGCTATGATGATGCCACTGCACTCTAGCGGGGGTGACAGAGCGAGACTCTGTCTAAAAAAAGAAAAGAAAAGAAAACAAGTAGATAAGATCATTTTTCTCATAGAACTTTCTGGTAGAGGAGATGCACAGTAAGCAACAAACATTAGATGGTATTAAATGCCACATGTAGCATCACATGATAATTAAGTGACTGTCCACTTTAGTTTGGCTGGTCAGGGGAGGTGTTAACATGTGACATTTAAGCCTTATTCTGAAATACAAGAAGTAGTCAGCAACGTGAAGCCAGAGGAAGAGTATTTTAGGCAGTAGGAATAGTTGGTGTCAAGGCCTCAGGATTGACTGGAGTTTTGTTGTGTTCAAATGAAAGAGCAAGAACAGTTTGAGTTGCATGTTGATAATGGTAGGAAGTGAGTTTGAAGAGATAGGCAGGAACCAGATCATCTGGGCTTTGTATGCTTAGGGTAAGGAGTTTGGCATTTTACTGTAAGTGGAATGGAAATCCATTGAAATATTTTATGCTTGGAGTGGTATGATCTAGTGACATTAAATAGTCATTCTGGCTATGGTGTAGAGAATGAGGAGAAACAGGAAGACACGTTGGGAGGCTATTACAGTAGTCTAGGTGAGAGATGATAGTAGCTGAGAATAGGAGATGATAATAGAGATAAGTAGTATTCAGGGCATATTTTGGAGGTAATGTCTCACCAGTCTTGCTAATGTATATGGGTGGCGGGGAGTAAGAGAAAGAGAGGACTCAAGGGTAACCTCTAGATTTTTGGCATGAACTGCTAGGGTAATAATGGTAACTTTTATTTTGGGAAGATTGAGGGACAAGCAGGTTTGAGATACTTACTTAACATTGAAGTGGAGATGTTATGTAGGCATTTGAATGTGCGAATCCAGAGCTCAGGGGAGAGACTAGGACCAGAAATAAATATTTGGGATTCAGTGGCATGAAGATGGTATTTAAAGTTGTACAACCCCATGCAATTATTCATCAGTATGAATGACCAAGGAAACACAGCTAGTAAGTGGCAGAATTGGTATTCAAATTTAAATTTGACCGATCCCCAAATCTATTCTGTCAAACCAGATTATTGCAACATATTTTCACATTTAGTTGGACTAGCACATGTTTTCTGAAAAACTTCATCACTATGGGACTGACAGTAATCATTAGTTCATAATTAGGATGGTATTTTCTCCTTTTACTAATATTGCATTAGTAATTATTTTAATATAACATAGATTGGTGATGCCCCATTTATAGACCATTAGTGGTGAGGTAAATTTCATTTTGTTGTAAGTAATATATAATTAAAGAGGAAAAAACCCCAGAAAATTTTATGTTGAAGTCATCTTTATGATTATGTTTCCTTCACAAATCTAAGTTACTTTAAAAGTAGTACAATGTAAGTCATATCATGTTGTTGATATGTGACTGGGTGATTGGTTATCATTTTTTGGTCCTAGCACCACAGCAGAAATCCCCTGAGCTTTGATAGCACTTTGTCTATGTTTCTATTAAAACACTTACTAAATTATGTTGTGGTAATTTATGTTTTATATCCATGACTTAGGGTAACTTTCTTGTTTTTATGTCTCCAGCATCTGGTATAGTTTCAGGCACACTGGAGACCTGCTGTATTTATTTAGTGAATAAAATAATGAATAAAATGAATATGATCTGTTACACCTATATTATTTTAACACACTTAAATATTACTGTTACTTCAACAAACAAGTCATATAACTAGAAAATCATACTTTAAATTTTTTTTTTCTATCTTATAACAGAAATTCCAACTTAAGAGAGAATAAATTCTCCCAAGTTGTGGTAGTATTTATTTCTTTTAAATTGATGAATAAAATGTTTTTTAAAGTAGTATACAGTTGTTTCTTGGTATCTATTGGGGATTGGTTTCAAGACCTCAATTGATACCAAAATTCCCAGATGCTCAAGTCTCACATAAAATGACATAGTTTTTGCATATAACCTGTGCACATCCTCTGGTATACTTTAAATCATCTTTAGATTACTTATACCTAATACATACAATCTAAATGCTATGTAAATAGTTGTTACACTGCGTTGTTTTTAAAATTTGTATTTTTTTTTTGTTGTATTGTTAGTTTTATTTTTTAAACTATTTTTGACCCAGATTGGTTGAACCTACGGGTGTGGGACTCATGGGTGCAGAGAACCTGACAGTATTTCCTACCATAAAAATGGAATTCTACTCATATTACTCTAATTTCTACTTTTGTTTTAGGCCTACTGAACTTGATGCACTGGTATTTGGCCATTTGTACACCATTCTTACCACACAGTTGACCAACGATGAACTTTCTGAGAAGGTGAAAAACTATAGCAACCTCCTTGCTTTCTGCAGAAGAATTGAACAGCACTATTTTGAAGATCATGGTAGAGGCAGGTTGTCTTAGAGTTATGTATTAATTTAGTTATTTTAAAAAAATCAAACTTTTGAAATATGTTACTTGAATGTTATAACAGATACTGTATCCAAATTTTAAAACCAAATCACTGCTTTTTGACACCTCAAAACAAATTATATAATGTATCCTGTGTATGTACTTTATATTGTTATTTGTGTTGACATTAAAATAATTCTGAATTATTTCATTTGATATATTGTATTCTATGTCTTAAACTTTTTGTTTCCTTGAAACATGTATGCAGATAAAAATAAAGCTTAAACAACTGTATGAATGTTATATTTACTTTCTTTTGATCTTTCTGAGAGCTGCTTATTGAGCTTTACACATATGGAATAAATAGTGTCTTTTCTAAGGGAAGTAATTTGTGTTATATACCCCAAGATTCCTTTGCTGGGTACATGGTCAAACTGTAATAGGGAAAAATGTTCTTACCAAGTGTGCACTTAGAAAATGGATATGATTTTAAGGTGATTAAATCCTGACATAGATTTAACATTTAAGAGCATTCTCTGTATTTAAACTTAATTGAATTAAAAAACATTTCATCAGAGCAGCTATGATTTACATTTGATAAAGGGATAGGTTGAGGGACCTTATTTTTTTGAGACAAAAACATTTTAATAATGCTTTTTTATTCCTGTCATGGGGAAGAAAGGATAATTTTCATGGAAGTATCAGTGGGAATTTGCATATAAATATACAGGATTGTATGTTGTGTCCTTCTCAAATTTTCTGACATTTCATATCTTACAAAACCAAGGCTGCTATAAAGAATCAGATATAAAAAATTATTTTTAAAAATGTCTAGAATAAAAGTACTTTTATATTTTCTTGTTATGTACCAGGGATTTTTAAATCATTTAATCCTTATAAAAACACTATGACTTTGCCGTTACCACCTGCCATCAATGGCAAGCCCTTGGGCCATGTCTCCTTTGAGATGTTTGCAGACCAAGTTCCAAAGACAGCAGAAAACTTTCGTGCTCTGAGCGCTGGAGAGAAAGGATTTTTTTATAAGGGTTCCTGCTTTCACAGAATTATTTCAGGGTTTATGTGCCATGGTGGTGACTTCACATGCCATAGTGGCACTGGCAGCAAGTCTATCTATGGGGAGAAATTTGATGATGAGATCTTCAACCTGAAGCATGCGGGTCTTGGCATCTTGTCTATGACAAATGCTGGACCCAACACAAATGGTTCCCAGTTTTTCATCTGCACTGACAAGTTGGAGTGGTTGGATGGCAAGCCTGTGGCCTTTGGCAAGGTGAGAGAGGGCATGAATATCGTGGAAGCCATGGAACACTTTGGGTCCAGGAATGCCAAGACCAGCAAGAAGATCACCATTGCCTACTGTGAACAACTTTAATAAATTTGACTTGTGTTTTATCTTAACCACCAGACCATTCCTTCTGTAGCTCAGGAGAGCACCCCTCCACTCGGTTTTACTATCAATACCCTATAATTTTTGTGCTGTCACTGCAGTTCTTTGGGTTCCATATTTTCCTTATTCCCTTCCGCCTCTTGCTGGATGGCAGAGTTAAGTTTGTAATTATGAAATAAAAACTCAATAACAACAATAACAAAAAATCACTACGAAGGTTATTATCTCCAGTTTACAGGTGAGGAAATGGAGACACAAAAAGGATAATACCTTGCCCAAGGTTGTAGAGTTTATAAGTCTAAATTTGGAATTCAAACCCAGGCAGTCTGGCATCAGTTTGGTTTTTGATCACTATGCCTTTTTTTCTTTTCAAAGATTATAGATTTATACCATATAAAGGACATATTAGGTTATCCTTCGTCTAAATTCCATCTAAACTCTGGGTGCTCACTTTGGGCTATAATGCTATTATTAGTTTTCTTGAACTAATTTTGTAATGTGTATTATTAAAATAAAAAATCCCCAGTTACCTGTGTTTTTACACAATTTTTATGACAGATTTTTGTATATATTTTTGCATACTTGTACAAAATGATACATTTTTCTTTTAATAGTACCATCATATTTAATTGTACAAGTACCATTTATACTTTAGAAAACACAATTTAGATTTTTTCCTTTGAGTTTTTTGGATATACAGATACTTCATCAACGTAGATTGTGATATTTTAATCTTAATGATTACAACTGATTGTATTCTTAATATGAGGATATTAGGAGACATTGGTTGTTTATTCCAAGTTGATATATTTATTCTTAAGACTTACTGTATATGGATCACCCTCAGAGAGGGCTTGTTTCTTTGTGGTGTTGAGGTGACTCACCACCAAAACATACATTAGAAAATGGAACCTTTAACATCCCGTTTTGGTGATTCAGTTTTCTGCCTTTATCTTTTAAATTTGGGTCCATAAAGGCAAGTCACGGTAGTTAAAAATTATCACTGAAAAGCCATTTTGCTGACATATGTTTTGCTGCCAAAATACTTATTGTGAATTTTAAAATAAGTAGCATGCACCCTTATTTAAAAAAAAAACTTAAATCATGAGTAGTTTTATAGAATGACAGTTTTATATGTAAGAAACTTCAAATCAACACAGATTTAGTCTACAGTATCATATTTGATGACTTTTGAATGATGTGCATTATTGAATTTAAAATAATTTTACCTTCTATGAAACCTTTTAGAAATCCAAATTGTTACTATTAAATTGATTTCAATATTGGATGAGTAGCTGTAGTATTAATTCATTAGGTACCCAAATCCAAGAAAAATAGAAATTATAAACTATGTCAATCTGCGAGATTCACTAATAATATATCTTGATTTTTTTAATAAACAGACAATATTTTTCTTAATGTGTATGGTTGTCATTTAATGATATGGATGCTATATTGAGGTATTTCAAGATACTGCCTTCTATAGTAAAATTTAAGATGATAAAATATTTTTGAATTTATAATAATTTTTTAGTTTAAAATATAGCCAGTGGCTTCTTGGTCAACTATATGACATTAAATTAAACTATAAGTTATTAAATATGAAATGTCTGATTTCAAAGCAAAAGTTTATTGTATCTCAAACAAGAAGCAGTATAATTAATCAAAGTATGTGTCTAAAGTATCGACACGGTTTTGCCATCTTGACAGTAGCTGTTCTTCCAGCAGCAAGGGAGTCTGGAGAGCAAGTGGCAATGAAATTGTGAAAGGCATTTTTCACAGCTCGTTGAAAATTGAATATTTTTCCTTGCAAGAAGCGATTTAAAGCCTGGAAGAAGTGGTAGTTA
>CAUYSK010019209.1:0-26206 GCA_963575035.1 Avahi laniger | reverse complement strand
GGTATTTTAACTATCCTAGTTGTTTGTGCAAAAGTGCTGTAATTCTCTAAAATGTGCATGCTCACCAAAGCAAAATGAGTGATCCTGAATTATCATATATGTGGGGTATGTTACGGTTATATTTATCTTGGCATTTGTTAGATTTTTTTTTTTTTGAGACAGAGTTTCACTCTTTTGCCTGGGCTAGAGTGAGTGCCATGGCGTCAGCCTAGCTCACAGCAACCTCAAACTCCTGGGCTCAAGCAATCCTGCTGCCTCAGCCTCCCGAGTAGCTGGGACTACAGGCATGCGCCACCATGCCCGGCTAATTTTTTCTGTATATTTTTAGTTGTCCGATTAATTTCTTTCTATTTTTAGTAGAGACGGGGTCTCGCTCTTGCTCAGGCTGGTTTCGAACTCCTGAGCTCAAACGATCCGCCCGCCTCGGCCTCCCAGAGAGCTAGGATTACAGGCGTGAGCCACCGCGCCCGGCCTGTGCTACAGTTTTATAGGACTGGCAGTGCAGTAGGTTTCTTTACACCAGCATCACCAAGAACATGTAAAGAGTGTGCTACACCATGACATTACAACAGGTTCAATGTCGCTAGGTGGTAGGAATTTTTCAGCTTCATTACAGTCTTATCGGACCACCATCATATATGCCTTCCATTGTTGACCGAAAAGTTGTTTTGTGGAACATGACTATATGTGTATTAATAATTCAGCAAACATTTATTAAATGCCTACTATGTGCTACACACTGTGCTGCCAGGTGCTAAGGGGTGGAGTACCTGCCCGAAGAGGCTTTCAACTGAAGTGTCGCACAGACAGCCTGACAGAAGTCAGTAGTTGCACAGAAAGCAGGTTAGCGCACAGGAGGGATGGGGGTGGGGAGGAGTGGAGAAGGAGCCAGGGAGGCCCTTGGGCAGTGCAGGGGCCTGACTATCCCTGAGCCCTTGACACGCAAAGCTTCTTCATAAATGTTCGACATCTAATTTAAATATAAGTGGGGATTTTTTTTGTCTTTTTTTTTTCTTATCCAAATCAGGAAAGATAATTTAAATATAAGTTTTTGTTTAAAATACCTGAAAATACATCTTAACAAATCACCTCTAATCCCCAAATGCAGAAAGCCAGACAATATGTGCCAATTGTTTATAAAATTGTCAAAAAGCATACACAATTTTTTGATTACTTTTTTCCTTCTGATATTACTTCATAAACACTTTGCCATGTATTTACAGCTGATGTTGATCATCTCAACCACAGCAAATATTGTCATGTTGATTCAGTATATGTTTAACCATTACCCTTTTGGTGATCTTTTAGGTTGTTTCTCATTATTTGCTTTATAAATAAAATGGTTTCAAAACCTTTGTCCATAGTTATAATCTTTTTTTTTCCTTGTATTAATTCCTCGAGATAAATTCTCAGGAGTGAAATTACTGGATCAGAAATTATGACATTTTAATGGCTTCAGATACATATCGCCCAACTATCTCCCCAAAGGATTACAGCATCTTTCAAAAGTCACATTTATACACCGCTAACTACGAGCCATCCTGTCCTAAGTGCATTGCATACATCAGCTCAACCAACACAAGTGCTTTAGTAGGTAGGCGCTACTATCATCCCATTTTACAGATGAGGAAATCGAGAGGTAGAGAGGTAAAATAACCTGCTCGGGGTCACATTCCTGGCAAGTGGCAGAGCTAGGGGGTTCAGGCCCGAGCATTCTGGCCCCACAGTCTCTGCTCAAGTGCTGGCCTACAGTGCCACCCGCAAAAGACAAGTCCTCCTGGAGCCGCTGCAGCTGTGGCTGTTCCCTGCCTTTGGTTACTTTTATTAATAAGAGTAAACTGTTACGTCATCACTGTCTTTTTTGGTACATCTTCAAATAGTGAGGGAAATCAACATTTTTATGCTCCTCTGCTATTTATAATTTGGACTCTTCTGTTTTAAAATTAGGAGCAAGTACTACCTCTTTAATACAATATTGAAAAGATATTGTAAATTCATATCATGGCCAGGTGAGGAGGGAGGGAGGAAATAGGGATAGGTGAAGAAAGAGGAGGGCAAAAGGGGAAAGAACTCTTCAGAAGGCCTTGAGGGAAAGGGGCAAGAGAACATTCCAGATGCCAGGCTGACCATCACTTACTTCAGTTAGTGTTAAAAAGATAAATTACTTTTATAGGACTCCCCTCTGGCCGCTTGGGCTAAAAGCTATAATTTCATGTGAAATGTTAATACTATAGCTAATTAATCACTGTTGGTAATTCTTTCACTGTTTTGTCCTAAACATTTCACAGGCTCAGATGAGGGGAAAATGGAGCAAGCATGGTCATAATTTCCTGGAGGGTTCAGCCAGGAGAAAGCCATGGGCGAGATGGGGTCTTTGGGCATCCTAACGCAACGAGCCCTACACAGCACAGCTGCCATGGCCATTGCCAGGAACTTAGCAATGGAGCCAGGGATATCATCCAGTCCAGCCCATTTATTTTTCAGTAGCAAGTTCAAAGGCCCCTGAGGAGAATAAGTTGTTCTGGATTACCAGGAACAGCAAAATCTGTACGTCAATCCCATTCACTTTTCTTTCCCCCAACTTGCTATGCAATGATGGAGAAAATTCCACAACTGCAAGACTTATTGCTACCATAAAACCCTCCCCTCGCAGCCTCATCTGAGCCCTCACAAGCCTTTGGCTAGTCTGGGGCTGGCTCTCAGCATCCTTTCTAAATCTTCTCTCTTACCAACATCCCACCCCCTTCCTCTCCGCAGTTTAGGACACTTCCCACCAGGACGCCCTGCCCTGCTCTAGCCTTTCCTTCCAGCCCCAGGAACGAGCTGTTCCCTACCCAAACAAGGAAAATCAGGCAAGTGTCAACTCTTGGGCCGACTCCATTTAATTGACTGGAGCCACAACTAGGAAGCACATAGTTGAGAAGGATTCTAAGGTTGTGCTGGGGCTCAGGAAAGGGAGTGGGAATGGTGCCATGTTTTTTCCATGATTTCTGTATTACTAAATCCAGAGACTACATTTTGGTCCTTATCTTATTGAACTTCTCCTCTGCTTACAATGTTGTTGACAACCTTTTGTTCCATTAGCTGCCAAGATCCATCTCTTCCCAGCTCTCCGGTTCCTAAAACTGTCCTTTTCAAACTCATTTCTGGGCTTCCCTCTGCACCCGCACCTTTAGTGTTCTCCAGAACACACGTCCACAGCCTAGATTCTAGACATCCTTCCTAGATAGTTTCAGTTTGGGCTCTGCTCCTTACCTTTTCCACCTAAATGCTGACTGTCCCCAGGTCTGCCCAGCCACCCCTAACCTCTGGCTCAAGTTTCAAGGTCTTGGGTCCAACTGCCCACTGATCTTTCCTGCCTGGATGTCCCGTAGGTATCTCAAACTCAGCATGTCCAAAATGGAATTCTTTGTCTCTGCATCTAGTGTTGCCTTGCACCCCCCTTTTCTTTCTGTTTCTTGCCACCACAATATATCCAATTACACCCAAGCAGAAACTAGAGTGTCAGCCCACGCTGTCTTCTTCCTCACCTCCCACATCCAGTAGGTCACCAAATTCTACCCATTTCACCTCTTAAACACTTCTCAAACCTGCCTTCTCCTGGACAACTCTGCCCTGACCTAGTTTAGGCCCTCGTCAGCCTCTTTGGTAGTCTAATCTTGTCCCTTTCCAATCCACACTCCATACTGTCAGGATGCTGTTTAAAATGCCAATCTGATCATGTAACTTAAAACTCTTCAGCGCTCCCACCCCGAAAGGAAAAAAAGTCTCTGTACCCCCAGTGACGATAATTTATATGTACTATAATGCCTTTAAATAGATATAGACATAAAACTAGGTATAAATATATATTTATGGCACATAAAACTACAAAAGCAATGGCAATTTACCAATTAAATAGGAACAAAACTATAAAGCCAATACATTTTAAAACAAAAACATTAATTTATTGTGACAGATGATGTTTGCTGAAACTAATTGCTGCACAAAATGTGATCATGGAACTGATGGCTCCAGCGCAGGGTCTCTGGAGTTTGGCACTCTGTGTGATGACTCACTTCTCCCACCACTTTTCTCTATTGGAACTTCTGCTAACCCTTTGTTCATTCAGCCTGCTGGGAGGACATTTGGCCTCCTCCAGGCGCAAACGCATCATTTACATATTAAGTCCTCCTCTGCTCTTTTCTCATTAGCTGAGACAATTAAAGCAGCGCTACTTGGTGCCAACTCATCGCCAACACAAAGGCGAATGCAGACACTGAAATCATTCGACAACATAGGTTATAAAGCGCCACCCAGATGATCCCAATCATGATTATCTCATTTGTTTTTTATGTTATCATTCAAAGTAATACACAAAAGTTAACCTTTGCCCAGAAATTCCATGGACTTCAGGTAAGACCTAAACAACCACGTCCAAGCTCCGTGCAGCATGGGATCTAGTTCACTGCTGCAGCCACGCACACGGACACTCACAGAGACACTTCTGCAGCCACTTCCCACCACCTGCTTGACACCCTGGCAATACTAAGTCACTGATCCTCTGCTTTGGATGCCTGCTCATCCCTCTGACAACAGACCCTGCGTGCCCTCTTCTTAGGCTAACTCCTCCTAATCCTTTAGGAGTTTACTTAGAAGCTCCTCTTGACCCCCTAGGTAGGGGCAACTGCCTTTCCTCTGTGCCTAGCACTATCATAGCACTGACGGCACTGTGTGGAAATTATCCTGGAGTGTAAGCTGCCCCAGAGCAGGGACCTGGCCCTCTCAGTCTCTACAGTGCTGGCACCTAGGCAGGGCCTGGCATATAGCAGCATGCAAACCACGGCTGCTGAACTAAAATCCAGGCTCCATATTCTAGTGGAGAGAAACTCTCACTGCAGCTGGGCCGTGGAATTTGTTCTAATGATCATTCGTGACCTTAGACATGTCATCTCATCACCTTAAGCCTCAGCTGCCCCTTCTATGAAACAGAGATGATGCAGATATACCAGTACAAAGAAATTTGATACAGCCTGGTTTTAAAAGCAAAATATTGGAAGCAACCTAAATGTTCCCCTTAGCGTTGCTTAAACAAATTACAGTATATCCATACAATGGAATACTATGGACTGTCAAAAAGAAAGAGGAAGTTCTTTATGTACCAATGCAGAATTACCTCTAAGGTTTGTTTTAAGAGGAAAAAGGGGGGACAGTATAGTGTGGAGAGGATGTTACTATTTGTCTAAAAATGGTACAATACATATATATCAATATATAGGTTCATATTGACTTAATTATGTGTTAAAATGTCCGAAAAGATAAATAAGAACTAACAACAGTGATCATCTATTGGGGAGAAAAGAATGAGTAGCTAGAGGACAGATGTAAGAAGTAGATTTTTCACTGCATATATTTTATACTTATGATTTTAAGCTATAAGACTATATTACTTACACAAAAGTTAAATACATTTAAAAGTAAAAGATACTATTACCTGCCATAATTACATCACAGGATCAAGTAGGAAGATCAAACAGACATGGTAAAAACATGTACTGTTGTAAGGTTTAAGCAATAATGGCATTTTTTTTTTCTTAAGACAGAGTCTCACTCTTTTGCCCGGGCTAGAGTGAGTGCCATGGCGTCAGCCTAGCTCACAGCAACCTCAAACTCTTGGGCTCAAGCGATCCTCCTGCCTCAGCCTCCCAAGTAGCTGGGGCTACAAGCGTGTGCCACCATTCCCAGCTAATTTTATGTATATATATATTTTTAGTTGTCCAGGTAATTTCATTCTATTTTTCTAGTAGAGACAGGGTCTGAGCCCTTGGCGGGCTCTTGCTCAGGCTGATCTTGAACTCCTGAGCTCAAACAATCCGCCCGCCTCAGCCTCCCAGAGTGCTAGGATTATAGGCAGGAGCCACCATGCCCGGCCTAAAAAATTTTTTTATGTACTAATATCTTTTTCCTTTCCTTCTGGAACTCCAAATATACAAATGTTAGATGTTTTTGTGTTGTTCCTCAGGTCTTTGAAGCTTTGATAGTTTTTAAAAAATTTTTTACTCCTGTTTTCAAGTTGGATAATTTCTATTAATCTCCTCACGTTTTCTGATTCTTTCCTCTGTAATCTCCATTTTTCTATTGAGACACTCAGTGGATTTTTTTATTTTAGGTGATATATTTTTCACTTCTGACATTTCCATATGGTTCTTTTTTATATATTTCCTATTTTTCTGCTGACAACTTCTGCCTTTCCATTCGTTTTAGAGTGTTCCCTTTTACCCCAGGGAGCCAGCTGGAATGGCTGCTTCTGGTCATCCATGTGTGGTCCTTGTGCTCTGCCACCTGTTATCTGCTCCCTTGAGACTGGGTCAAATTTTCAGTGCTTGGAATGTCGAATAATTTTGGGTTGTATCTTGGATATTTTAGATAATATGATGTGAGGCTCTGGGCCCTGTTAGGACCCTCCTGAGAATGTGGACCTTTTGTTTTGGTTGGTGCTTTTCCTGGTGAATCCAGACCATGAGTGCATCCCACCCTCTGTGTGCGTGGGCTCAGTGTCAGTTCTGTCCCCAAAGCTCTTGCCGTGCTGTGTGGGTTTCCCACACGTGCTGCATGGCACAGGACTGAATCCCAGGCTGTGCTGTTTCCCATGCAGAGTGAGGACCCTTCCTTCACTCTCCTCTCCGAGGCCTCCCTGTGTGCTCTGGCACCGGTGAGCCCCTTTCCTTGGTCCTCATGTAGAAAGGCCCTTCTCAGAGTTCTGATCCCTGGGCTATTGTGCAATTTCACACCACCAAAGCCGTGCTCAGGGCAAAGCAGCAAGAGAAAAGAGAGGGGAAAATAAGAAAGGTCTTGCATGCACGTCCCGGACCGCAAGAGTCCCTGTTCTCAGATCCTCTGTCTGCAAAGGTGGAGTCTCTTGCAGGATCTTAGGTGCCCACAGTGTCACCAGCACTGCCACCACAAGGCAGGCCCAGGACGGGGTTAGGAGAGGAAAGAAGGGAAGTGGAGGTTTCTCCCACAGTCTAGCTTGCAAAGGGAAAGTTTTCTCGCAGGGTTTTGGTCTCTACACCCATGGCACAGTCGTGAGACTCGATCCATCCTCAGGTCAAAGCTATGGATATAGTAGGAAAAAAACTGCCTAGCGAACTCACCACCACACCAGTTGTTCTCAAGTTTGGACTTTCCTCCTCTGTCCAGCTGCTCCTGTTAGCCCTCCTGAGTCCTCCAGCACTAAATGTAGAGCTCTCGTGGCCTTGCTCCATCTCGGCAAGCCCCAGAAGCCTCAGTACTTTCCCAATTGCACAGATGAGGAAGCTGAGTCCTGGGGGTAACCTGCCCAGGTCCCCATGACGGGTGGGAGCTCACAAGCACCACACTCTTCCCCAATGGGCCTGACTGGGCGCTGAGATTCGCACATGGGCCCCTCTGTGGCTGCGCCAGGTGACGGCAGGATGGACGGCAGCCAGCCAAAGGCTAGGAATGAATGTCCTGCGAGGCGTCCTGGAGTGCCTGACTGGGAGCACGGAGGGTGGCTGGTCCTTACTGAGTCTGGACGGTATCCAACAGCGGGCAAAGGAAGCTGCAGCGGCTAGCGGAGCCCAACGTGGTGGCGGCAGAGTGCACAGGTCGTGCCAGGTGCATGTGCGAGCAGCTCACTCCGTGGCCAGCGCAGGGCGTGGAGGAGCCAGGCATGTGCCCCAGTCCCCACGTGCTTGCAACTCACTGTCTCAAGTTTGGAACCAAAACAGATTTGGAGACGCCGAGGATCCCTTGACAAAATTTCTCTCTAATCTCTAGGTATCTGAACTTAAAAACCTTTATATTTACTCATATAAAGGGTAAGATTCCAGGCTCTGGGATTAAACTCTTGCACTCAAATGCCAACACTGCTCTTTAATAACTGCATACTCTTTGCAAGCTACTTCATTTCTCGATGCCTCAGTTTCCCTTTTTGTAAAACAGGCATAATGATAGTACCTAACTCATACAGTGGTCGTGAGTGCTAATAGAACCTGAATCCTGTAAGTTCAAAAAACCCTACAATAATGATAGAGCAGGAGTAGCAGAGTGTTGCTTTTTGTTATTTTTCACATGCGTGTGGCTTTTCTCTTTCTGTCTGAATATAAGATTTTCTCCCAAGTCAGCCCAAGGCATCCTCCTAGCTGAAAGGAAATTAGGATTGTTATAGAAAGAATAACAAAAGAAAAGACTAGTTAATATTCATATTTTTATGTTCAAGTAACCATGAAAGACGGGTTTGTGCCGGGTTTTCTGCCTTCCTTTGGCTCTAGTCGTGATTTCTCTCCAGGCCTTTCATTGCCATTTGCCTGTTTGCTCCTTTTGTCTTGGAGGACAGGGAGAAGAAAAGGCAGGTATTGAGGAGGGTGGATACCTGGGTTTGCCCTTTCTGATGCCACTAGTAGGAGTTGTTTCAAAAACACCCTGACGGGTGAGGAAACGCCAAGGGCAGGGCACACCTGTGCCCACGAGAGCAGCACCATCACCAACATCGAGCCCCTTGAGGTACCCAGGCAGTGTGGAGGCTGAGGTAGGAGTGACACCTGCCATGGGCCCACAACAGAGCAGGGGACCTCACAGCAGACACGTGGCTGGCAGTCTGCCCCACGGCAGAGACTGTGAGGGTCAGGGAGCACTCTGAGCCATGGCCAGCCCAGGGCACTGATCATGTGTCACATCTGCTGCCAGCTTCAACACAGTGGCCAGTGGACACAGTGCCACACTCTAGTCAAAGAGGAAGCTGGTGGTTCTGGGACTTCAGGCCACCTGGGGTCCTCCAAAGACCCTTCTACTTTAAAAAAAAGTCCTGAGGGGCCACAACCTCAGGCTAAACTGGCCCTCTATACAGACCTGCAGCCCACTAGGGTGACACCTGAGTTTGGGATAATGTGGACCAACAACACCCCAGACCTTGTCACAGGTTGACAAAACCCTCTGGAAGAAGATGTATCCTATGTGCCTTCAGTTTATTCCTTCTCAGAATAGTGTCCAGCATACAATCAAAGAAACTGGAGCAAGTCAGGAGCAAAGCCTCCACAAGCAAGAACTCACAGAAATAACAGAACAAACTGCAGAAACAAACCCACAAGGACTGTAAAACAGCCCTGGTCACTATGTTTAATAAGTCAAACCTAAAAATATCACAGGAACTGGACACTATAAAAGGAGACATAGATTTGAAAAATAAGAAATTCTGGAACTGAAAACAGTAATAATTAAAATTAAGAATTCAAGCCAGGTGCGGTGACTCACACCTGTACTCCCAGCACTTTGGGAGACTGAGGCAGGAGGATGGCTTGAACCTCAGAGTTCAAGACCAGCCCGAGCAACATAGTGAGACCCCCTCTCTACAAAAAAATAAATTCATAAAATAATTCAATGAGCAGATTTAACCAGGATATCAGACCAGTCACAGAGGGAGCAGGCGAACCAGAAGACAGAAGGAACTACGGAGAATATGGCACAAGGAGGAAAAAGCTGCAGAGGGCAGGAAAGAAGGTCAAAGAGAACAGTAAGATGGTCCAAGGTATGTCAAAGGGAGTCCTCAAAGGAAAGGAGACAGAGAATGGGGCAGAGGGAACACTGGGAATTTTCTACATCTGATCGAAGATATTAATATCCAGATTCAAGAAGTCCCCAAATTCCTAGCAATGTCATAATGAAACTACAGACATCCAAAGGCCAAGAGAAGGTCTTAAAGGCAGCCAGAGAGAAAAGTCAGATTGCCACAGAGCAAGAGGTAGATTCACAGCTGACCTCCCCTAAGCAGCAATGAAGCCAGACTAGAGGAGCTTCCACAGACAGCCAGGGACTCAGACTATTCCCCTCCCCATACATCTCAACACTGACCCTGGAACAGGGGCATGCTGTGGAAGACCGAGCCATCTAAGAAGTCCGTCCCTAGATCTGGGGACACTAGCATCACCTAACAGGACCAGTTTTAATTATTGCAAAGAACTAGGCCAGAGCTGGCTTTTGTCCCTGCTGGCCCAGGGTGAGGCTCCTGAGTATAGCCAAGTCAGTCATAGAAGTGCCTTCTTGTCCTCTGCACTACTATGACCCCCAAGGCAGAGAGAGGAACAGGGCGAGGAAGTAGAGCTTGGGAGGAGGAAGCCCAGACACAGGGAGAAGCAGCCCAGACAGCAGCGAGCGCAGAAAAGACCTGCCGGGCTGCCCCCATTCAGGTCATGCTCTTAGATTTCTGGGAGATTTGTTTCTCCTTATTCCATGCATAGTCTCAAAGCACACCTCATGGTCGTGCAGGCATTTGGGGGATTCGCACACAGTGTGGCTGCACATCCTTCATAGCAAATGTGTTAGGGAGGCTAATGATGCCATTGCGGAGCATCTGTTTTCCTTGAGGTGCTTAACGTTATGCAAAGAGTATGAATCACCCTGTGGTACAAATAGATATTCTGGTGAACTCTGACAATAGCTAGATTGCACAAAGGAGGGGGTGCATTTTATACCTAGTTAATGTCCAACAAAGTGATTACAATGATCATTGATTTAGTTATGATTTTTCCTTTTATTTTTTGAAAAAGCCAGGATCTCCTACCTTGGGTATGGATTTAATGTTGATTTTATTTTTATATTAAAAAGAAAAAACTGTGTTCAAAATTTAAAGATCCCTCTAAATAATAATCCAGTAACAGTCAACAATATAATTTTAAAGTAACTTTTATGGGCTGAATTCTGTCCCTGAAAAACTCATGTTGAAGTTCTAACACCCAGTACCTCAAAATGTGGCTATATTTGGAGACAGGGCCTTTAAAGAGGTAATTAAGACAAAATGAATTTGTAAGGGTGGGCCCTAATTCTATGTGACTGGTATCCTTAGAGGAGATCAGGACACAGACACACACAGACCGAGGGGTGACTGTGTGAAGAGAGAGGGATAAGCCAAAGAGAGAGGCCTCAGGAGAAACCAAACCTGCTGATACCTTCATCTTGGACTTCAGCCTCCAGAATTGTGAGAAAATAAATTTCTGTTGTTCATCACCCAGTCTGTGGTATTTGTTATGACATCTCAAACAAATTAATACAATAACTACCTTTAAAATGAGAAGAAAGGCCAGGTGCAGTGGCTAACGCCTGTAATCCTAGCACTCTGGGAGGCTGAGGCGGGAGGATCGCTTGAGGTCAGGATTTCAAGACCAGCCTGAGCAAGAGTGAGACCCCATCTCTATTTAACAAAATAAAAACAAAAATAAAAATAAAATAAAATGAGAAGAAAAATATGACATTGTATTAGTTATTATGTAAGTTATTCTTTTCTTTAATGTTCCATCTTTAATTTGTAGTCAGTATTATTAATAAAAAATGAAAAAAACTTCCCTATGGCATCTATCATAAATCATCTCAACAAGAGAAATATTCATATCTTTTTATTTTGGTATTACAGGACAGAGATTTGTTTATTTTCCTCATCTTAATTCAGCCTCACAAGCCGGGGGCAGCGGCAGCACCTGGAGTCCCAGCTACTCAGGAGGCTGAGGTGGGAGATCACGTGAGTCCAGGAGTTCTAGGCTGCAGTGAGCTGTGATCATGCCACTGCACTCCAGCCTGGGCGACAGAGCCAGACCCTGTCTCTATTAAAAAAATGTTTTTAATTAAAAAAATTAAGTTCTGCCTTACACTTATGATAGCCCTATGCGCTTTGCAATGCTGAATACCTGTGGTTATTACAGTCCAGAGCCTAACATACATGACATAGCAGACAACTTCATACTTACTTGTCTCTACTGCTCTTTTGTCAAAGTGATATTCAATCTTTTCCGCAAGTTTTTTAAATGACTAAAAATGTTCACATAGTTCTTTAAGGCAATTTGATGCACATGCTAAGATTCCACCATGAAGGGTCTTTTACACTTAGAATAGCCTGCCGTAGGCATCAGTTATCTTCTATTTAGACTTTGCTGTATGTATACGCTGTATATATACCTCTCTTTCTTTTCTTTTCTTTTCTATTTTTTTTTTTCGAAAAAAAAGTAAGTACAGTGATGTGCTCACTGAAGCTTTGAACTCCTGAGCTCATGTGATCTCCCACGTCAGCCACCTGAGTAGCTAGGACTACAGCTACGCGCCAACAATACCCGCCAATTTTTCAATTTTTTTGTAGAGATGGGGTCTCGCTATGTTGCCCAGGCTTGTCTCAGATTCCTGGCCTCAAGTGATTCTCCCACTTTCACCTCCCAAAATGCTGGGATTATAGGTGTGAGCCACCATGCCTGGCCTATGCCTCTATTTTTTATAAATAACTTATGATTAAATATATTGCTCTCCTCCTGAAATTTTTTTTGAAAGAATTGACAATTTATTTCCAATTAGTACTTCTAAACACACACACACACACACACACACACACACACACTCATCCGTATCCACTTCCAACCTGGCTGTTACCCAACATGGGGCATCAGTGACTATCATTCAGATACACCAGTTTCTTGCCACATGGGCCTCTTCTCAGGGCAGCTCACAGGATGGCAGCAGCTTCCTTGGAGCAGGTGAGGGAGCCACAGTCTCTGCCACCTGGTCTCAGAGGTGCCAGCCTATTGCCTCTGCTGTGTTCTTAGAAGCAAGTCCCTAAGGGCAGTCCACACTCCCGAGAGGGAACTGTACATGGGTGTGAAACCAGGAGACAGGATTGGGGACAGAAAGTGGGAGGGGCCCTTTGGTGCTCCTCTGACCTCTGGATTGGGACCATCTGGCTTTCTCCCACCCCAGGATTCTTGGCATCTAGGACACCAGTGCTGAGCCCCTGAGCTGGGGAGTCATCCACATACAGTGGGAAAGAAATGGGCAGGAATTCAGAGAGCAGGTCACCTGCTTGCCTCACGGGCTGGGGAGGCTTGGAAAAACCCCAAGGGGTCCACAAGGTGGGGGAGGAGGCAGTGAGCAGAGACCCTGCAGTTGGTACTATGTGCCACTACAAGAGAATGGGCTAACAGTGCCCATGATGGCTCCCGAGAACAAACATGGCCCCAAATAATGTCTAATAAATAACAAAGGGCCTGGCAGAATCTGTGGATGGGCAAGCACAGAGGCAGGGCAGAGGGTGGTCCCAGTTCTGGAGCACAGGCCTGAGGAGGCCACCTCCTCTGTGAACTGGTGGGCAACAGTCAAACCCACCGTGCGGGGCGGCGGGGATAAATGGCTGAGGACCATCTGCCGGCCCATCCCTGCATGTGAATACATGTTACTCTCATGTGTCTTTGTTTCCATGTGTGGAGGGCATGCTGAGAGCTTGCACTAGTCTCCTGGGGCTGCTGCCCTCAATGGGGTGGCTTAAAACAATACAAATTTACTCTGTCACGGTTCTGGGGCTAGAAGTGCAAGATGAAGATGTCAGCAGGGTTGGTTCCTTCTTGAGGCTCTGGGGGAGATTCTGTACCAGGCTTTTCTCCTCACTGCTAGTGGCTCTGGTGACACTGGGTACTCCTTGGCCCCTAGATACCTCTTTCCAGTGTCTGCCTCTCTCTTCGTGTGGCCATCTCCCCTGTTTCTCTGGGCCTCAAATATCCCTTTTCTTTCTCTTAAAAGGACACCAAACATGAGATTTAGGTCCTACCCTAAATCAGGGATGACCTTATCTCAAGATCCTAAACTTACTTGCATCTGTGAATTCCCTTTTTCCAAACAAGGCCATGTTCCTAGGGACTAGGGGTTAGGACATGGACATATCTTCTGGGGAGTTCTCTTTCACCCATCACAGAGCATGTGTCTAGTTATGGGGGCAGAGAAAGGAAAGGAAATTCATTGAGATTCTGCTCAAATGTTACCTCTTCCTTGGACCCCACCTAAAACACCTCGTCAGCCCACGCATCCATTCAACAAACATCTGCTGTGCCAGCCACTATCCTCAGCATCACAAAAAGAGCAGGTATAGTGAGCAGACACCCCTGCTCCCCTGGAGCTTGGATCCCAACAGAGACACAGAGAGTGAAGAGAGACGAACAAAGCATACGCGCCGATCTGGTATGGATGGATGTCAAGGAAGAAGTCAAGTCCAACAGGGGAAGCAGGGATGGGCTATGATGTCAGATGGGCGACCAGTGCCAGCCTCTCTGAGGTGATGAGTCAGGATCTGCAGGAAGTGGACTTGGAGGCAGAGGGCACAGCCAGGGTGAAGACTCTGCAGCAAGGTGCTTGGCCTATGTAACAGACAGCTTGGGGCTTGTGTGCCTGGAGCGGCTCAACTGGAGAGGGCGGGGAAATGAGTTCAAGGTGATGGGGCCACTGCAGGGCCTTCGTGGTTAGGGTGTGGTCCTCGTGCTGAGTGAGAAGGGACCACTGAGAGGTGTTCCCAAGACCACCTCAGGTTCAATTACTCCCTAGGAGGATGGCTATACTCATGGGTACTATTTACTGCAGCAAAGAATACAGATTAAAATCGGCAGAGCAAAGGCTCATGGGAGAGTCTAGGAGACACCCAGCACCAGCCTCCAGTTGTCCTCTCCAGTGGAGTCATGTGAATAGGGCTCAGCTCAGCCAGCAGTGTGTGTGATGGCATGCCTGGGGTACTGCCCACCAGCAAAGGCCCAAGCCACAGAGTCCAGCATTTTATTGGGTAGGTCACATAGGCACTGCTGACCTCCCGTGGGGCTGACTTCAGTCTCCCGTCCTCCAGTGGTCACACTGATGCCAAGTGGCCCCAGGCCCCAACAGCTTACATTGTCAGCACAGACTGTGGCATGGCCCAAGGCCCCAGCAAACATGGATGCTTGAATCAGGCAGCATATTCCAAGAGGTTAGAGGCTGTCTCCCAGGAGCTGGTCAAGGGCCAGTTTCTCTGGAAAGTGTGGGATTTGAATACCCCAAACCTCCACTGCACAGGGGTTCTGAACAGGATCAGCTGGTGCTGATGGAAGCCGGGAACATGGAGAGCACTGCTGGTCAGAGAAGAGTGACAGCAGTGGACACAGGGAAGGGTCAGATGCAGCTATGCCAAAGGCTAGGACAGAAAGAGGCGTCCCAGGGTCTCAGAGACTGGCAGGGCTGAGCGCACTGAGTGGGGCTGGGAGGAGCAGGAGTTCAGCTGGAGGTCACGTTTGAGAGTGGGCAGGCACCTTTATCTCTAGAAAGAGATGAAGGAGGGGCCAGGAACCGGCAAGTGGGAGAGGGAGGAGACCGTGGGAAGGGAGTGGGCTGTGGGGTACGCGGGGGGGGGGGGGATCTTAGCTGAGATGCCAGAAGGTGGCCTCCTGGGGTACCAGGAGGCTGCTTGCAAGTCGGGGTGGGGCGCCCTCCTGGAAGGTGGGAAGATGGGCATGTGGGCATGAAAGGAAAGCACAGAATTGCCGGCCAGTGGGCCAGTGAGAGATCTGCAGCTAGGGTTAGCTGCGAATTAGTCAACCGGGTCAGCCTGCCTGTGTACAGACCTCCACCTCCGGCGGCCCTCCCTCGTGTCCCCTGGGGCTGGGGCTCGGGGAATGCTGGCCAAGAGTGTCACTCAGCTTCTGAGGGGCTCCTGCAGCTGGAGCAGGCCATAGCCTGGGTGGGCCCCCGATGCCCCTGCCCTGGGCCTTCCCCCAGACTCTCAGGTGCGCAATCGCGCGCAGAGTGGGCTGCTCCAGGCCCGGGCTCTATGCCGGGCCGGCGGCAGGCGGGGCTCCGAATGTGCGTGGCCGGAGTGGGGAGGGTAGAACTGGACAGAGGCAGATCCCAGACCCGTCCTCCAAGCCCTGGCTGCGAAGGCCGCAGCGTGCCCAGGGAGGCCCCGACGGACACGGCTCAGGATGGTCCAGTGGCCTTCTCTCCCCAAACCGGGAGCGGTCTCTGCAGGAGCCAGGCGGGCCCAGGAAGAGAGTGGGCGGGCCTCGGAGAGGTGTGGGCGGGGCCTCGGACAGGAGTGGGCGGGCCTCGGATGGGAGCGAGCGGGACCTCGGCTGGGAAAGGGCGGAGCCTCTACGCGGGGCGGGGCACTCGGCGGGGCGGGGCACTCGGCGGGGCGGGGCGCGGCGCGGCGCGGCGCGGCCGGGACTGGGCAGCGCTCGGGGAAGCTCCGCTCCGACTCCCGACCGCAGAAGCGGCTCGGGAGGGGCGGGCCGGCTCCACCCCGAGTCCCTCTGCCGGCCCGCCGCGCGCTCGCGCCTCCCAGTCCCGGAGCTGGGGTGGGGGCTAGAGGCGGCTGCGGCTCCGGGCTGGGCGGCTGGGCGGCTGGGTGCAGGGTCAGGGCGGGCCGGGAGCGGCGGCGGGGCCGGGCGGCGGATTGTGCGGAGGGCGGTGGCCTGGGTCTGCCGAGCCATGGCGGCTGCGGAATCGGCGCCGAGGCGGGGCCGGGAGCGGGAACGGGAGGACGAGAGCGAGGACGAGAGTGACATCCTGGAGGAAAGCCCATGTGGCCGCTGGCAGAAGCGGCGGGAGCAGGTGGGCACCGGCGGGGGGCAGGGGTGACACCGCCCTCCCGGAGCCGCTGGGGCCCGGAGGCCACTGGGGGCCATGGGGCGCTGGGGAAGCACAGGGGCTGGAAACCTCTCCGCGGCCTCTCTCAGGCGTCCGGCTACTTGGCCAGCCCTTGGACCCCTTTGGCCCGGCGCCCACTCCCTGGTGAGAAACTCCATTCTCCAAGACGCTAGTCTCCTTCCAGGACCACCTCCCCATGCCTCTGGGATCTGCTGCTAAACGCCCTGAAACCTGATCCAAATCTTCTTAGCTTAGCCCCTGGGTAGGCCCCCGCCCCCACCAGCCGCCCCCCAGGACCCCAGCTCACCCCCAGAGGGGGTCAAGGCCTGTAGCACATGCTCAGACTGCAGGAAGGGTGTGCACAGGGACTAAGTCCTCCCCCTCAACCCTGACACCCCAGGGCACACATAACCTCCCACCTCCCCTACCCCCAGGTGAACCAGGGGAATATGCCCGGGGTCCAGAGCACCTTCCTGGCCATGGACACCGAGGAGGGGGTAGAAGTGGTGTGGAATGAGCTCCACTTCGGAGACAGGAAGGCCTTCGCAGCGCATGAGGTGAGGCCCACTGCTCACTCCTCATCCCATCCCCTTGACCACCTGGTGACCACCCCCACCCTCCCCAGGAGAAGATCCAGACCATGTTTGAGCAACTGGCCCTGGTGGACCACCCTAACATCGTCAAGTTGCACAAGTACTGGCTGGATGCCTCTGAGACCCGTGCAAGGGTGAGCAAGCAAGGCTACTAAGCAGAGTGAGGTCACAAGCTGGGTGGGGCTGCCATGGGACACGCAGCTGCTGGAACCTCTGAGCCCCTGCCACCCACCCCCCACAGGTCATCTTCATCACGGAGTATGTGTCATCCGGCAGCCTCAAGCAATTTCTCAAAAAGACCAAGAAGAACCACAAGGCCATGAATGCCCGGGTATGGGGAGTAGGCTGGGGCAGCACTGGGGAGAGGACAGGGCTGGGGTGGCTTCAGGGACAGGGGCAGCCTTGGATGGGTGGGGTGAGGGCGCAGGGTGGGCTCCACAGGCCCAGCTGCCTCTCCGGTGCCCACCCGACGGAGTCCTGCGTCCGCCGCTAGGCCTGGAAGCGCTGGTGCACGCAGATCCTGTCAGCGCTCAGGTGAGACCTGGGGTTTGCCTGCGCGCCTGCGGCGCTGCCCCTCACCTCTCAGCACCCCTGACCCTGCTCTGCCTGCTCTCCCCTCTGCACACCTGCAGCTTTCTGCATGCCTGCAGCCCTCCCATCATCCACGGCAACCTGACCAGTGACACCATCTTCATTCAGCACAACGGCCTCGTCAAGATCGGCTCCGGTGCTGGAGGGGCGGGGCTGGGCAGGGGTCGCAGGGCTGGGGGACTTGCCTGGGGCAGAGGGCAGAGGACGCCCAACGCCCCAGCTCGCTGACTCGGCTCTTTCTCCCCTCCCTGGCCCGCGCAGTGTGGCACCGCATCTTCTCCAATGGTGCGTGGGAACCCTGGGTGGATGGGGTCCTGGACGGGTCCGGTCCACTCAGCCCCGCGCTCTTCTATAGCGCTTCCAGACGATCTTCGAAGCCCCATCCGCGCCGAGCGAGAGGAACTGCGGAACCTGCATTTCTTCCCACCAGAGTATGGCGGTGAGTCCAGGGCCCCGCGCCCCCCTCCACACACACACACCAGGCCTTGTCCTGCGCATCTGTCCTACCCGCCCTTCCTTGCTCTCTCCTTTTCAGAGGTTGCTGATGGGACCGCCGTGGACATCTTCTCCTTTGGCATGTGTGCGCTGGAGGTACTGGCTCTGGCCTCCTAGCTCCTTCCCAGCTGGGCTCTACCCCATCTCACTTGTGCCCCTTCACCATGCCTAATCTGACGCTGCACCCCAGATGGCTGTGCTGGAGATCCAGTCCAACGGGGACACCCGAGTCACAGAGGAGGCCATTGCTCGTGCCAGGCACTCGCTGAGTGACCCAAACATGCAGGTAAGCAGCTTTCCCTGCCCCTCCCAGGCTGGTTCAAGGTGCTCAGGCAGGGCCAGTGAGTGCTGTGGGCAGGCCTGGAGGTGTACTGGGGCTAGTGCAGCTGAGGGGTGTGCCAGCTGGAGGACCTCACAGGGACACATTTCCAGCATGAAGGCCCTAAGGGATCCGCATGTTCTAAGGAGGACACCAGAGAGATACTCCCTGTGTGGGCACTATTACTATGCTCATTTTATAGATAAAGAAACTGAGGCTCACAAGGGCTAAGTACTTTGCCCTGGGCTTAGAGTAAATGGTGGAACCAGCATTCCCATCTGGGTCTGCCTGACTCCAAGTCCTTGCCTTTAAATTTCTGGGAGGTGAGGAGGCCCCAGCTTGTCAGGGTGCCATGGTAGGCATCAGTGGGGAGTACAGGATGGAAGCTGCATCCACAGCCTCTCTGGTGGGAGGCCAGCAGCTTAATTCTACAGACTCAGGAGATGGGTACCTGGAAGGGCATGAGAGACAGGGAGGGCACAGATGTGGAGCAGGTGAGGATCCATCAAGGTCAGCTCCGGAGTTGAGCCTGAGCTGGGGCAACCAAGTGGGGGCAGGCTGTGGGTAGGAGGGCTCTCATCTGTGACTTGGGGACAATAACACCTGCTCCCCATGATTTTTGTGAGGGTTAGGAAAGTAGAGCAGGGGTGCTCAGAGCTCAGGGCCTGACTGTCCTCAAGCTCACATGATCAGGTCCTCAAGCTCACATGATCAGGTCCCCTATGTGTGTCCTGTGGTGTCCCTGAGGAGGGAGGACTGTGGGGTAGAGCAGAGCACGTCCATCCACCGCCAGCCTCTCCTCTCCATGCCCAGGAGTTCATCCTCTCTTGCCTGGCCCGGGACCCTGCCTGCCGGCCCTCTGCCCACAGCCTCCTCTTCCACCGCGTGCTCTTCGAGGTGCACTCGCTGAAGCTCCTGGCAGCTCACTGCTTCATCCAGCACCAGTGTGAGGAGCAGGCCAGCCCAGAGGGTGGGCTGGGGGGCCAGGGTCCAGATATGGAAGGGGGCCCTGTAGGACCTGAGACATGAGCCACCGCCTTGGTGCTCCTGTGGCCACAGACCTCATGCCTGAGAACGTGGTGGAGGAGAAGACCAAGGCCATGGACCTGCATGCAGTCTTGGCGGAGCTTCCCCGGCCCCACCGGCCCCCACTGCAGTGGCGGTGAGCAGCCAGCACCTAGAAACCTCCCCTCTCAACTCCCCTGGGTCCTCATGTGCCTTCCACCCCCATGCCAGGTACTCGGAGGTCTCCTTCTTGGAGCTGGACAAATTCCTGGAGGATGTCAGGTGAGAGCTGGCATGAGGTTGGGGACCAGGCAGCTGTCAGGCTGAGCCCCCAGCCACATTCTTGTGTCCCCAGGAATGGGATCTACCCACTGATGAACTTTGCAGCTGCTCGACCCCTGGGGCTGCCCCGAGTGCTGGCCCCACCCCCTGAGGAGGCCCAGAAGGCCAAGACCCCAACACCAGAACCCTTTGACTCTGAGACCAGAAAGGCGAGTCCCACTCCTGCTGCTCTGTGCCATCCCTCAGACCTCCCACCAGCCACACTGGGCACCCTTCTCCCGGCGCCCAAGAGCTCCTAGTCCAGCTCTCCACCAGGCTGACCCCATGTGGGGTTGTGGGGGTCATATGACAACCTGGGACACTCCCTTTCCCAGAGGCCCCTTGCCCCCTGCAGACCCTCCATACCACTCCTACTGCCCCCATCCCTCTGTGCCCCATGCAGCCTTTCTCCGGAGCCTCCTCCAGTCCCACCCATCAGCTTGCTGGTCCCTTGATGGTGGTGTCCTGGTGTTTCCCTGGACTTCTCCCACCAGGGGCCTCTCTCGGTCAGCCTTGCCACTCCCTCTCCCTTTTCCTGTCCATACCCACTGGGCTCCAGAGGGCCCGGCTTTGGCCCTGGGTGTGTCCCCATGGCCACTGCTCTGATCTGGGCCACCCCCATTCTTCACCTGGATGCTGCACCAGCCCCTGGCCTGGCCTTCCACAATGCAGGCAGAATCCTGTCCTAACAGTCAAAGCTGCCTGGCTCTTAGCTGTCTGCAGAGATGTGGGAACCCTTGGCCTGGTCCCACTGGAGCCCCATGTTTGGGTGCTGTCAAGCCTGCCTGACCTCCCCTCCCTTGCTTTCCACAGTCCCCTCTTTGTTCAGGTGTCCTCTCCACCTGTGAAAGCTCCTATTCATCCTTCAGTACCCAGCCCCGCAGCCCCAATGTCTACTCTTCTTGAAGTTTCCTTAACTTGCCAAGCCACTAGCAGTGAGATGTGCTTTCTGGGCTTCTCCCAGAGATGTTTCCCATGTCCAATCTCTGCTGTCCCTGTGGGCCCCTCTGAGGCAGCATCTGCTTAGTCGCTGAGCTCCAGCTTTTGTGGATGACCCCCGCAGGTGGTCCAGATGCAGTGCAACTTGGAGAGAACCGAGGACAAGGCTCGCTGGCATGTGAGCTGGGCACCGGGCTGGGGCGGGAGTGAGCGCGGGGCTGAGGGGCGAGGAAGGCGGCGGCGGGGGCGGCGGCGGCGGCGGCGGAGGGCGGGCGGACTCCTAGCACCGCCCCTGCCGACCCCGTCCTGCCTTCCCCCGCCCCGCCCCCAGCTCACTCTGCTTTTGGTGCTGGAGGACCGGCTGCACCGGCAGCTGACGTACGACCTGCTTCCAAGTAGGCCGCGCGGGCTGCGGGCGGCGGGCGGCGCGCGGCGAGCGGCGCGGCGGCCTCACTCACGCGTCGCCCTACGCCGTTGCTGTTGCCGCAGCCGACAGCGCCCAGGACCTTGCCGCGGAGCTCGTGCACTATGGCTTCGTCCACGAGGTGTGCAGGTGGGCGCGGCTGGGCAACAGGGCGCGCGGGTGCGCTGCGCTCCTCCGTCCCGCCATGCGTCCCTCCCCGCCTGCAGGACGACCGGACGAAGCTGGCGGCCTTCCTGGAGAGCACCTTCCTCAAGTACCGTGGGGCCCAGCCCTGACCCATGCATGCCCCAGCTGTGGGCCTCCAAGTAGAGAAGAGCCCAGCCTTTCGGAGCTGCGTCCACCTGTGTGCCCTGGAGCTAGTGAGGACCGGGGCTGCAGAGTGGGGCTGAAGCCGCCTCCCAGGCACCCGGGGGTGGGGCTAACCCAGGGGTGAGGGAGTCCGGGTTGGGGGAGTGGCTAGGCCCGCATGTTCTTAGGGTCAGGGGTGCCTTGCCCACCCTGGCTTCCACAAGGCAGCCCTGTCCCATATCCTCCATCCTCCTGACCCTGAGCCCCTGCCCCACTACCCCACCGCCCCACCAGCACTTCTGAGTCCTCAGCACTGGGAGGCTGCCCTACAGGGAGCCCCACTGCCCACCGTTCCCATCTCATGGGTGGGGTGGGGTGGGGTGGAGGTGAGCCCTGGACAGACCTCTGCTCAAGAATTGCTCCATCCTGTTGGGAGACTGGCCATTCCTTGTTGTTACCATGGACCCACACAAGGAGCCTGGATCTCAAGACAGTGGTGGAGCACTTACAGGTGTCAGGCATGGCGCTGGGCACTGGGCAGGGCCGTGACTTGATGAGAGAAACAGATGGTAGAAAGCCCTGGAGCTGAGGCTGTTGTCAGCAAAGCCTCTGGTCCTGCACAGACCAGTCCTGGACTCCCTCTCTGGCCCTCCACCCACTCTGAGATCAGCCCTGGAGCCCTCTGCAGTTTCTGCTCTGCTCTCCCCTGCAGCTCCCTCAGTGGCCAATTTCTGTCCTGCACAGCCTTGCCTGGAGGGGTCAGCAACCAGGCATCCTCCCTGCTCCTCAAACTCACACCCCTCTGTGTTACCTCCTGTACCTCCTCCCTGGGCAGTTGCTCCCTGGGCCATGAGGATGTCACCCCTGGTCCCTGTCTGTCTCCCTCCCAACTGACATCTCAGTCTTAGAGGTTCCAGTGTCTTCCTGGATTCTGCCCCACCTCTGGCCTCTCAGTTCTTGGACTTCCTCTTCCAATTTTAAACTGTATCTATAAATTTAGTGCATTCAGATTTCTTTTTAAGCATTTCAAATGTCAAACTAGGAAGGCTCACCACTGTATTAGTTCTATATTGCTGCTGTAAAATTCACCACAAACTTAGTGGCTTAAAATGGCAAAAACTTACTATTAATTCTGTAGGTTGGAAGTCTGACGGGGTCTCCCTAGACTAAAATCAAGGTAAGCAGGCTGCAGTCCTTTCTGGAGGTTCTAGTGGAGAACCCCTTTCCTGCTTAGCCAGGCTATGGGCAGCACTCACTTCCATGCAGCAGTGAGGCTGACCCTCCATTCTTTGCTGGCTGTCTGTTGAAGGCCATTCCCCACTTTAGAGGCTGCCCACATCCCCTGGCTCTTGGCCCCTTCCTTATTCCATCTTCAAAGCTAGCAACAGCAAGTTGAGTTTTTGTCTCTGGTTCTCTGTGCCTGGCCAGGAAAGGTTCTCCTTAAGAACTCATGAGATTACCTTGGGGCCCACCCAGATAGTATAGGATAATCTCCCCCTCTCAAGGTTTTTTAATATTAATCACATCTGGAAAATACATTTTGCCATGTAAACTAACATTCATTGATTCCCTGGGGATTAAAGTAATGGACATCTTTTGCAGAGGAAGGATGGCATCCTGCCTACTACACCACCCTAACCAAAAGCCAAAAACTAAAACAAAATTTACCAAAGTATGTTAAATAAATGTACAAATATGGGGAAGCTCAAGTTATCTTAAACATTCCAATACTATTTACAGAATTATTCAAATTCTCCTACCTTTCAACTTAAAATTACAAATCTAAAATAATTTACACATTCTAGATGGAAAACCTAAGCTGTCTAATTTTGCATGGTCTTAAACAGTTAGGCAAATTCATAGCATTGTACCAGTGATTATACTGAACTTAAAAGCATCAGTACTACCATTGTTGCACTTAATCATGACTATGTTGAGTTTGTCATTTTAAGTTTTATTTTTTCAGAGTTTTATCCTTATTGTTTTGAAAGTGGATTTTTTTGAGGCTAATAATAAATAATAAATGCAGTCTCCTACTCTTATTCTCCCTAAATTCAATTCTCTAAACTGTTTCTTCAGGCATTTTAAGTCCATGTTTCTCAAAATCACACACGTGTTTTTAGTCCAGTTTCTGAGTTTTTCTACATTAGGCGACCCCAGCTGGCATCCTCTGGGGGTGAGGTTACCTGCCTCTATCCTCTGACCCAACACCAATAGTCCCAACTGTGATGGACATCACAGCTGCATGGGTATTATTACAGATTCATCACCACAGGTCTCAGCAGGGAACAAGGTGTCCTAGGATATTTTCTTTCTTGCACAATTTTTTGTTTTTCCAGGAGTTAATAATTGCCTTTTTTTTTTTTGGTTTGCTTAGTTTTCTATATGTGTCTGTTATTAATTCATTGTTAGATGTCACTGCAAAAGCGTCAGTTTCCTTTCAATATTTAGGACACATTACATAATTGAATGCTCAGTTTTTTCTTTTCCTGAAGCCCCTAACATGAGATTCCTCTGCCCCAGTCTGCTTGTTCTTGTACTTGTGATCCAGATGTCAGCCTGGGTCACTCCTTCCCCAGAGTCCTGGAGCACTTTCTTCTGTCTCTTGATCTCATGCTTTCCTCTTCCTTCATCTGCCCATTTGAGGAGGAACATCTTCCAAGTTTCCTGAGAAAGGATGCATGGGAAGTTATGGAGTCTTTGCCTGTTTGTCCTTATTCTGATCTCACCTGTGCTTGAAAGTGTAACTAGGTACAAAAAGCTTGGCTTGGTTGGAAATCATTTCTCCCCAGGATTTTGACAGTATCACATAATTTTCTTCTAGGCCCAAGAACTCTCATGTCTTTCTGAATTCTGACCTTTTGTCTATTATCTCTCTTTTTTCTTTGCCCCATTTTGTTGGAAATTCTCAATGACATGTCTTGATGTACAACTTCTTTTTCATCCATTGTCCAGAAACCTGACCCTTCAGTTCTAGGAAATTTTCTTGAATTATTTCCTTGGCCATTTCTCCCCTTTCCTTATTTTCTGGACAATTTATTTAGATACTGGACTTATCCTTTGAGAGGTGCAATGATGTGCTGGTTAGCAAGGCTCTGAAGCCTTTCTGCTGCTCTCCTGCTGTGTGGTGTTGCACGTCCTCATCTGTAAAAATGGGGATAAAACAGTAGCCACTGCATAACGTAAGGTTGTCGGAAGGATTGCCTGAGTTAACGTGTGTGAAGTAACAGTGCCTGGCACCAAATACTCCGAGTGTAGTATTACACATCACTGTCAAGAGGAAGTGGCCAGCAGAGGGTGGTGCTTATGGCCCCTCTGGTGGCAGCTACAGTCAGTAAGACAGCCCACCCGTCACATCCATCCCCTTCTGTGGTGGAGGCCTCGGGTGTGCCAGGCCAGTTTTGAGCACTGGAGAGTACTGACTCGTGTGATAACTATTACATTTTCTATTTTTTAGCTATCCGATTTTGTTGTTATACATTTTGTAAGATTTTGATTATTTTTCAAGACTATTGAATGATTCATTTTCCTCTCATATTTTTCATTCGTAAGAGCTCTTTCTCATTCCCTGAATGTTCTTTCTCTATAGCCTCCTGTTCTTGTTTTTGGATGCAACACCTCTAATATAGCTAAGGATATCATTTTAGCTCCCCTCCCCCACCACTTTCTGCTTCTTTATTGTGTCTGTTCCTTTGAGTCCCTTTCTTTTTATTAAGACAGGTCTTGCTCTGTCACCTGGGCAAGTGCAGTGGCACAATCACAGCTTGCTGCAACCTCCAACTCCTGGACTCAAGCCATCCTCCCGCCTCAACCTCCTGAGTAGCTAGCTGGCACTATAGGTGCGTCCCACCACGCCCAACTAATTTTTCTTTTTCTTCATTTATTTATTTATTTTTTAAATAGGGACAGGTTCTCATTCTTGCTCAGGCTGGACTCCTGAGTTAAAACAATCCTCCCACCTCAGCCTCCCAGAGTGCTAGGATTACAGGTGTGAGCCACTGTGCCCAGCCTCTGAGTCCCTTTTCTTCTTCCTCAGTTGTCTGGTGACCCTGGGCCATCCAGTTGCATTTATAAGTGAGATGCTCTTAGGGCCTGGGGCTTATGGCCTGGTGAGCTTTAAGGCCAGGCCATTCTAATAGGCACACCCTGCCCCCGCCCCCAGCTGCTAGTCTTTAGAGTTGCTAGCTGTTGCAGAAGCCCTCCTCTCTGAGGAACTGGGTAACACCTGCGGGAGGCCAGACTCAACCAGCGAGGGGGAGGCAGCAAGAGTCTCACCTACTCTTCCAATTTCAAACAGGGCCTTGTGCATGAGCCAGGCCTCAGAGCTCCTCTCCTGGACAGGGGCAGTGCCTGCCGGCCCTAGCAAGTAGGGATAGAAGTTTGGGGTCTCCTTTTTCCAGGTGCGTTTTCACGCACCACCCCTCAGACACTGACCTCCGCAGTCCAGAGGGCTAAAGCAGCTCCCACCGCCCACCTTCCTCCAGATCCACGATATTCCACCTTTTTGCCCTCTGCAGGTTTTGCTTTTATAAAACGTTCCTATTGGCCGGGCGCAGTGGCTCACGCCTGTAATCCTAGCTCTCTGGGAGGCCGAGGCGGGTGGATCGTTTGAGCTCAGGAGTTCAAAACCAGCCTGAGCAAGAGCGAGACCCCGTCTCTACTAAAATTAGAAAGAAATTAATTGGACAACTAAAAATATATAGAAAAAAAATTAGCCGGGCATGGTGGCGCATGCCTGTAGTCCCAGCTACTCAGGAGGCTGAGGCAGAAGGATTGCTTGAGCCCAGGAGTTTGAGGTTGCTGTGAGCTAGGCTGACGCCACGG
>CAUYSK010019207.1:0-28682 GCA_963575035.1 Avahi laniger | reverse complement strand
CGGAGGCACGTGGAACTGGGAAAAGCCAAAGGGACCTGGTTCTGCTCAAACGAAATGAGGCTGCGGGCGCTGCGTACTTAGCTCTCTCCCAGGACCAGCTGCCTGGGGCTCTCTTTCTGTGCCCGGGCGAGCTCTGGGGGCCTGGGGTAACAGGGGCGTCTGACGCGACGGTAATGGGACCGTGGGTCCACAAGAGGCAGAGATCTGGGAACTTGGGGGTCCGGAGAAGGCGGAGGGCCCTGAGGCTTCCCTGGCTCATCCTTTCCATAGCAAAGAAAATCCCTGCCGGGACAAAGCAGCCCCAGGGGATCGGAGCCTGCCTTCTCCACGGCGCTTACAGCCGCGCCGCCGCGTTCCCTGCGCGATGGGGCACTGTGGAGGCCAGGTTTTCCGCAGGTCAGGGGTCCCCCACCCCCTATTCCGGCCTTGGTCCCGCTGCCTGTCTTCTCTTGCCCGGAGTCCTGCGGAACTGAAGCGGCTTAGCTGGGGGCGGCACTGCCCAGCAGGAGGCCCTCTGACCCAGGGGACCCGAAGGGATGGGGACCAGGGAGGTTCCCGGAATTCGACGAGGGCGGAATCCAGGATAGGGGCGTGCAGGGGGTCTTCTACCCGCCTCCCCTCTTCAAGCATGTTAGTGGCCTCCTCCCCTCCAGAGGACGCGAGGGGTGCCACGCGCAGCAGCAGCGCTAATGCAATGAGCCCCCGCGCGGCTGCTGAATTATTCACGTGCAGTTTATTACGAGAAGCCTGACTCAGGCCTTTCCCGCGTCCACCCAGGCGGGGAGAGCTGGCTCCTTGGACACCTTGCCTGTCCCGCTTCGATCCCGGTCCCTCTGATCACAGTCCCTCTGTCTTTCTGCCTGGCCTAACGCAGGCCAGGAGACCTCTGTGGAACAGACGAGCTACCATCAGTGGTTTTGCTCAGACCTGGGAGTTCGGGGCCGACAGGGTTAGTAAGAGAGAAGCTCTTGGAGCTTACAAGGTGGGCAAGGAGAACGGAACCCTACTGTAGGCCCAGGAGCCACAAGCATGGGAATGCAGCCTCTCTCAACACCCCCCTCCCACCCTAAATATTCCAGGAGCCCAGCGGTGGAGGTGCACAGGGACTAAGGGTTCCTCCTTTAAGCCAGCAGCTCACTGCCAGGGCAACAGAGGGAGGTGTTATGGGGGACTCTGGCTCCTCTTCTGGGCTGGTACCTTTGGACTCTTGCTTGGCCATTCTTCTTGCCTCCAGGGTGGTCCCTGAATCTGCCCCTACCCAAAGGCTTATGGTTTTTCAAAGTTCAACTCAAAAGCCACCTCCATGGGGAGCCAGACCACAATACACACACACACACACACACACACACACACACACACACACACACACACACTTAGGTTCATTTGCACTCTACACAGACACAGGGTTACTGGGGTAGGGAGTTGGTGTCTGTTTTCTGCCACTCCTGCCTGCCCGTCACCTCCTGTCTTCTGTCTGTTCTCTCTGCTTCTGGGCCCAACACATGATGGGAGCTCAATCCTGCTTCAAAAAAAAAAAAAAAAAGTGAACAAAGTCCATTCCTGAGTCAGGCCATAATATCACGGCTGGTCCAGAACCCAGGGAACTCCCACCCACACCCAAGAGGCATTAAAGAATGATTAGGTCTTGGCCAGGTGCAATGGCTCACACCTGTAATCCTAGCACTTTGGGAAGCTGAGCCAGAGGATCACTTGAGGCCAGGAGTTCAGGACCAACCTGAGCAAGAGTGAGCCCTCAAGCCCTTGACTCTACAAAAAATAGAAAAATTAGTTGGATATGGTGGCAGGCCCCTGTAGTCCCAGCTGCTTGGGAGGCTGAGGTAGAAGAATGGTTTGAGCCCAGGAGTTTGAGGTTGCAGTTAGCTATGATGATACCATTGCACTCTAGCCTGGGTCACACAGAGAGAGAGACCTTGTCTCGAAAAAAAAAAAAAAATATATATATATATAAAATACATAAAAGACTGAGGTCTTTGTGCCCCTCTGTGTGTCAGAGGTGTGAGCAGCAGGGGTATCTTACACATCTGCAGGCTGCTGGCAAAAATAATGCATGTATCCTTCCCTTGCAAACTTGGTCCCCTCTCTGAGGCACAGGCTAAGTTCTCTGCCTGTCTCTCTGTCCCTTAATTATTCATTCAGTTTATTTAGTCAACAAATGCTTGGGGAACTCTTGGTATATGCCAGGATGGCATAGGGGCATGGAGAGGACATTAAGGTCCCTTCCTCCCCAAGTTCACAACCAGATGGAGAGAGAAGTAGGACAGACAGACAAACCAATGCGTTCCAGGCAATGTGACAGTGACTCCAAGGGGGATAGAGGTGTGCTAAGGAGCACAGAGGAGCTGAGCAGGGCAAGGAAAATTTCCCCAAGGAGATGAGTGGGACAGAGTAAGAAGTGCCAGAAAGGAAAGGGACAGAGACCATTCCAGCCCCAGGATGAGGGGAGCTAAGGCTTGAGACCAAAAGAGGTGGCTGTTCTGGAGTCAGCAGAGCAAGGACACCTGGGCCTTAATTTAAGCACCTCCCAGGAACTCTCTCTTCTCCTTCCTGCCTGTCTCTGTCACTTGGTGGTCTTTCTATGCACCTCACACTTCCAAAGGGCAATCAGTCCCCTCCCTTCATGCCAGGCTGAAGTGCCAGGAAGAGGTTGGCCAATGGGGGGGGTGGGTACATTGTCACTATGCTCTGAAGGAATTCAGTTCACAAAAGAAGTGGAAGGGGAGAAGCAGGGAGGGGGCTCCCCAAAGGAGTGTCCTGCCCCACCTCTCCTTGCCAGCCAGAGGTTAGGTCCTAGAGCTAACCTCTAGGGTGTGGCCAGAGAAAACAGGGCAGGTCCAGAAGCAGGTTTGGAGCCAGCCTGAATTTTGGAACAGCCGGGTCCCTCCTCCCAGGTCTGGGAGGATGCAGCTTCCCTCCCCCTTCCCCATTGGCTTGATTCTGCCCTTTACCTTTCTGTATCCCCACCCACTTTGAGAATCCTGTTGTTGCATAATATTGCTCCTGGAAAAATGTGCCCATCTAGGCACACATACACACAACTTTACACGCAATTTCTAGGGTCTGCAGAGCCCCTGGTGCACATTCAAAGAGCCCTTGGAGACCTCTGGTTAAGAACCCCCTGATTTAGGGATTCAGAGCATAGACTTGAATCAGAAAAAAACCAGTGTTCCAATCCTGATTACTCCAAAACAGTCTGTGTGACTATGAATGGGTTACTTAACTTCTCTGGGTCTCCTTTTCCATATACGTAAAATAGGGGTAATAGCAGTAGCTACCTCAAAGAATTGAGTCTAAATAAATATAAATGAAATGAATAAAATTCTTAGCCTGGAGCCCGGCATGGGGTGAGGGCTTATAGTATATCTACTGTCATGGTTATTGTTGTTACTACAGACTGTGGCCCAGCGCAGAATATAAAAACCAAGTGGGCAGTCCTGGCTGGACCAGGGTGGCAGGAAGTCATCTATTGCAGTCCACTTCTATAGCGGAAGAAACACTCTCCAAATTCCACACAGCATGTCAGAGTAGCAGGTCTCCATGGGACAAAAAATGAAAAAATCGATGTGGACTGCTGGTCAAGTTAACTCGTTTCAAGTGGTGTCAGACCCTTTTCTCTGAAGGAACTGTGGCCTCAGGGCCAATGCTGATGCTTATACAAATAATCTGGAAGGGAAGGGGGCTACCAAAACAATCCAGATTGAATTTGATTGAACCTTTGGGGGTTTAAGCGAATTATTCTCCCATACTAAGGAATAACTCATTTTGTTTGGGTCTGCAGGGTCCCCTTATTATGGCAATTCATGCAATGTTCTTTCCCTCCTCTTTGTCTGGAATATTCTGTAAACTGGGGGCGGTGGGTGGTAAGCAGATTTTTGGTAGAATAATCCCTTCCCCTTCCGCTGGAGATAAACCTGGACCCAGACCATATGGGCAGCAAACAGGAATTCAGAATTCAGGGTACTGTGTAGATCAGGATTTGAAGGCAGGCATTGCTTCTGTGGAGGGGACTCCAAGGACCAGCTGCTTCCAGCTCCAGGTGAGAAGACATTGGCCCAGCTGGCTGGTGGTGGTGAGACCCCCAAAGTGTCTTCCTTGCCCCAGTGCAGGGTCCCAGGAGGGGGTTGGGCAGAGAGAGTAGTGCTTGGACTGTCATGGCAAACTCTACTCCACTGCCCTCTCAGGTTCTCACAGTCTCTAAACTCCTCTGAGGGGGACAATCCAGGCAAAAACTATTTCCCTCCATGTTACACAATCATTTATACCCCATTTGCTCTATGAAAACTCATTCAACCAATATTTGGTGGGAGCTGGGTGTCCCCCAGGCTTGGGCAGGTCCAAGGTGGACAGAATCGCCAGATTTAGTCTCATGCCATCAAGGATCTCAAAGTCTGGCTGGGAGGGAGGGAGTCGGACCATAAACCCAATATAAGCATCATTGCTATGCAGGAGAGGTACAAGAGGCAAGCAGATTTGGGCTTCTAGGAGTCCGGAATATTACAGGCACCCACACAATGGGGTTTTCTGGGAGTGAGATAGGCGCAGACCATGGTGTTGGGAAAAGGTTGGTGGGGCAGTTGGGATGGTTCTTGAAGGTGGCCTAGAAGCGGGGATGTGGGCAAACAGAACTGAAACAATGAAACATCAGGTGGTACCGTGTACTCCCCTCACCCAGCCATGTGGTATGCCCAACTATGTTTGGTCAAGAGGCCAACCATTAGGCCAAAAGAGCAAAACCATGGGATTTGGCATCAGGTTCAGGCCAGCCAGGAAAGAAGGTTTGGTGACGTGGGTGGAGGTAATACAGCAGATGACTGTAAAATGTTCTTTCCACTTTGACACAGCATGGCTGAAGACTAAAGGTCACGAAACTGGCAAGCAGGACCTTAAAGACAAGACAAGCGAGAAGGGGCCCCTCTGTTCCCCAATTCACATTCTTCCCTCTCTGGCAGCCTCTCAGTAATCCTGAACTCCACTGGTCTTGAGGGACTGGGATTTGGGCAACAATGGGGGCTTGGCTTGTCCTTAAGGTCCTGTCCCACAAGGCCAATACTAGGTACAGAGATTGGAGTGGACAGGAAGAGTGGGGATGCATGCGGGGGTTATGAGAGGAAGCCTAAGTCTCTCTCTTTCTGTCACACTCTATCTCACTCTTCCTCTGGAGACCAGATTCCAGGGTCCTGATTGGGAGGGGCCTCCCTGCTATGGGGGTGTGTGGCTTGCCTGAGGCTCTGGGTCAGGGGGTTGAGGTTATGGCAGGAAAGGGCTGAGGGGGGATCCCAAAAGCAGGAAGTGAGAGGACAGGGCAGACCTTTCCTGGCTCTGGAGCTTCTAAGCCATTGGGTTCAGCTCCTTGGTGCCCTCTCCCTTGGGTCCCTCTCCACTGGTCTCTAGACTCCAATTCCACTGTTGGTAGGTCCAGCATCACCTCACAGCTCTGGGAGCAGCAGGGATGCATCAGAGACAGGCCTGCCCTGGGGATGGGTCTGCAGCTCAGGGGAACTATGATCCCTAGTCTCACCATTCCTGCCTTGGAGCACCTGTCATTTCCCCAAAATGCAGAGCAAGGATGGAAAGGGCGTAGGGAGCTCTTCCCAGCACTCCCAACACTAGGGCCCTAAACAAGATTCCTTTCTCCCTAAATGATCTCTTTTACTCTGGAGAGCTACAAGCCATGATTCCAAACAAATAACTAAACGTGAGATAATGAAACCTATCTTTGTTGCACAGAGGCCCCTATGCTGAGAGAACTTGCTCTCTGTCCCATAGCCCATCTTAGCTCACTCTCTGGGGCAGGAATGGGACAGGAAGTCCTATTTTTCCCATCCCAACCTCTGGCCTGGGCCACAAGCCCTTGCATTGGCCTCTCTGGGCCCTTCTCTGGTCCAAGCCGGTGGTGCCTGACCACGCAGCCCACCCAGGAGTTTGCAAACAAAGCCAGAGCCAGGGCCGTGTATATGGGGAGAACAGCTCTTCCTCCTTTGACTCCATCCCCCTCTTCCTCCCCTCCTTTTTCCGAGGGCAGAAACGGAAAATTAGACAGGCAGGGCCCGCAGTCCCGCACAAACCAGACCGTGTAAGGAGAGAGAAGAGGGCACAACCCCGCTGGGATGCCTCAGGGAAATGAAAAACATAGCTGGGGCTCAAGCATGCCGGTATACCCACAGGTTCACATACACTTACACAGATAACACACATGGAGAGCCACACACAAACAAATCCACATATTCAAAACATAAACACCTTCAAATAAATGCAGACAAAATGCTCACAGCTTCCAGGCCCTAGGGTCCTCAGCTCCCAGCCTGACTGGAACCCGGGCCTCCCCGCGAGTTCCTGAGAAGGAAGCCCCAGCCGTGGCCCGGCCCCCTCTGGGCCCCCGCCCCGCATCCGGAACAGCTGGAGTCGGCCGGGCGGTGCACTCCAGCCGGGAGCTGGGCTAGGCGGGGCCGGCAGCGGGGCCCCGGCCGGGGCCTAGGCAGAGCGCAGCGGGGAGGCCCCGAGCAGGCCCCGTTAGCCCGGGCACCTGGCCCGCCTGCCCGTCAGAGGCCCACCATCAGGCCGGGGGTGGCCCCAGCCGGTCTGGAGAACTGCTGCTGGAGGAAAGAGTGTGCAAGATTGCCAGAGGAGGTAGGGCGGCCGCTTCGGGCTCAGGCCGGGAGAGAGGAGCCCAGAGCCACCAACAACTCCCCTCTCCGCCTCTCGGAGTGGAAAAGGCTAAGCTCTCCGACCAGCCCCCTCCCCCAGCTCCTGGAGTCCCCCACCCTCTTCCCGCGTCGCCCACCCAGGGCTGCAGAGTCGGCTCTGACCTCCTGCGGGCCAGCCCCAAGGCTTTCAGATTCCCACTCTCCAGGCGCGTGGCCCAGGGCAGGGGGTGAGCTGCAAGACAGTTGAGGGGAGAGGCTCTGGGTTCTTGATCTGGGCTCGGCAAAGTCCACGCTGGGCCGTAGCAGGGCCCACCCGGGCTCCTGGTCTTACCTGGCCCGCGCGGCTGCCGCGTCCCTTCCGGCTGGGGTTCCCACCACCCTTCTCGGGCTCCACATCCTGGGTCGGCGAGCCCGAGACCTCTGGGCCGGTGCTGCCATCGCAGCAAGGCTGGCGGGAGGCGGGTGCACCGAAAGCACGGCTAGGCTCGCAGTTTGGGGTGGGGGCGGTGGCTTTTCAGTCGCCCGAGGTTCGGGTGCAATAAAGGCGCTGCTAATGTAATTTACAAACAGCTCGGGCCGAGCACGGCGCAGCGCCCGGACTGACAGGCGCATTAGGCAGGCTAATTCCAGCCGGCTCCTCCTACCCCCGGCCCGCTAATTAATGAGCTTCCCAACTTAGAGCCGCCTGCATTGGACAGAGAGAGAGTGAAAGAGAGGACGAGGGAGAGAAGGAGAGAGACGGGGGGGAGCAGAGAAGAGAGAGGGAGGGAGGGAGAGAGAGAACAGAGGGAAAGAGGGGAGAAAGAAAGGAGAGAGAAAGAGAGAGAAGTGCTGCTGCAGATAATTGATTACTCCTCGATCAAGGCTAACTTGTTAGCAATAGTCAATTGCCCCGTCTCTCCGCCTCCCTCGCAGTCCGGGATCGGCGCCCTAGCCTCGGCTCTTCCAACCGCGGCAGCCAGGACCCGGGGCCAGGAGCGGCCACGGAGCCACCTGACACCTTTAAATAGCACCGGGGCTGGCGAAACTGGAGCCCCGTGCGGCGCGCCCCGGCTCCGGCCCCGGATTGCTGGAAGCCCGGGCGGCAGCAGCGCCGGCGTCAGCGCCCTCCTTCCGGGGCCCCGCGCTGCTCTGCCCGCCTCAGCCACCGTGCTAACCGGCCCCACTCCTGGCCCGCGCCCTGCCCAGTGCGGCCTCCTTCCTGCCTGCCGCTGCCTGCCCGCGCCGTCCGGCGCCCGAGCTGCCCGCGGGCTGGGTCCCCGCGGCCGGAGCCTCCCCGGCTGGGCCCCCGAACGAGGCAGAGATGACTTCCAAGGAGGACGGCAAGGCGGCGCCGGGGGAGGAGCGGCGGCGCAGCCCGCTGGACCACCTGCCGCCGCCCGCCAACTCCAACAAGCCGCTGACGCCGTTCAGCATCGAGGACATCCTCAACAAGCCGTCTGTGCGGAGAAGTTACTCGCTGTGCGGGGCGGCGCACCTGCTGGCCGCGGCGGACAAGCACGCGCCGGGCGGCTTGCCCCTGGCGGGCCGCGCGCTGCTCTCGCAGACCTCGCCTCTGTGTGCGCTGGAGGAGCTCGCCAGCAAGACCTTTAAGGGGCTGGAGGTCAGCGTCCTGCAGGCAGCCGAAGGTAGGCGCCGCTGCTGGCTCCCCCTGCACCCAGCGCCACGCGCCCTGTGCCCTGTGCGTTTCGTGCACTATACCTCCGCTCGCCTCTGCCCGCGCCGGCCGCCAGGGCCCTCCGGCCCGAGCCGCTGATGTTGGGAGTGGAGATAGGTGGGACGGAACCCAAGTCTCTATTTCTTAGGGACCTCAGGGTAGGCCAAAGTGGGGGGTGACCTGAGAGGGGTGGCAGGAACCCAAACTCTCTCGGCAGTCTGAGTGCTTTGCCAGGCTCCCTCGCGTTTCTGGTGGCCTGGGATCTCCCAGCCCTGCTCCTTGGGATCTTTTGCTGAGACCTTCTGGGTAGGATAGAGTCAGGGTGATTGCGAAGGGGTAGAGAACCAACATTCACACCACAGTTGGAGCGTCCCTGTCTGGCTTTCTCCTGCTCTCAGAGACTTTGGGTCTTTCAAACCAACTCTTGGAGGTGGGGCAGAGACCAAAACAATTTTTCCTAGGGACTTCCAGGAGACCAAAGACGGGAGAAGGAGATTTGCCCCACTGGTCACGGAGGCCAAATTAAATTGGAGAAGGAGACAGTGGCAGACTGCAGGTCCGATGGGCCTGGGTGGGGTAGGGAGTTGCGAAGGTGAAAGCTAGGGTGGGGCTTTCTGTCTCCCGATGCGAGCCTACACTGTCCTTTCCTCGCAGGCCGAGACGGGATGACCATCTTTGGGCAGCGGCAGACCCCCAAGAAGCGGCGAAAGTCGCGCACGGCTTTCACCAACCACCAGATCTACGAGTTGGAAAAGCGCTTTCTGTACCAGAAGTACCTGTCCCCCGCCGATCGCGACCAAATCGCGCAGCAGCTGGGCCTTACCAACGCGCAGGTCATCACCTGGTTCCAGAATCGGCGCGCCAAGCTCAAGCGGGACCTGGAGGAGATGAAGGCCGATGTGGAGTCCGCCAAGAAACTGGGCCCCAGCGGTCAGATGGACATCGTGGCGCTGGCCGAACTCGAGCAGAACTCGGAGGCCACCGGCGGCGGTGGTGGCGGCTGCGGCAGGGCCAAATCCAGGTCTGGCTCTCCGGCGCTCCCCCCAGGCGCCCCGCAGGCCCCGGGCGCTGGGCCGCTGCAGCTCTCACCTGCCTCTCCGCTCACGGACCAGCCTGCCAGCAGCCAGGACTGCTCGGAGGACGAGGAAGACGAAGAGATCGACGTGGACGATTGAGCGGCGCACGGATCTTCCGCCGCCGGGGCCCCTAACGCCCGCACGGCCCGCCGCCTCCTGGACCGGACCACGGAGGGAGCTGGGACCTCCTCTGCAACTCCCGCCTCCTCCCCTGTCTCTGGGCCCGGACTCCGCTCCCAACAGCAGCCTCTTCTCCCTCTCGAAGCAATAAACCCGGGCTGGCCGGCCGGGCCGGCCGCCGCACGCGGCCTCCGCCGCCCCGGGAGCCCTCGCCGTGCAATTCTGTATGGCTTCTGTATAAATATTTAAACTTATATAGCGGGTTCTTCCCATCGCAGCCTGATTTTTTCTTTTATTTTTTTAAATCTCGGAGATTTCGGCGTTTTCAAAGCTCTTGGGCTGCCGGGTTTGCTGAGGGCGAGGCAGAATCCAGGGCGGAGAACACTCACCCTGTGGGCTAGAGAAGGGGCAGCCCTGGCTATTTTGATTTTTCTCTGCATGTGGCGAATGCACCGGCCCGCTCTCTCCTGGCCTCCCTCGCCCTATTGCAGTTGACTTATTTCCTTCTGCCTATTTTCCCCGCGTGGGAAGGGGATGAGGGGGGCAGCCGGGTCCTGACTTGCAAGTTTCAAAATCGATCTTTCCTCCCCACCCCCAAAGAAGTCTGTTTTCGATGACATTTCCGCCTCCCAACGCCACTAATGCTATTTTTAAGATTCCTCCCTCTCCCGCATTTCCTCGGACTGACTTCTGGAGTCCTACTCTTAGGGACAATGCAGGGGAAAATTCACCCAGCCACTCACCCAACCATCGAAAACAGAACCCAAAGCCCTAGAATTATTTTTTACTCTTTTTAGAATTTTTTTGCATGTGACAGAGACAGAGAGGAGGCCGGCCAAGCCCTCATCCCACCTCCCCCGCAGCTCTGGGTCTCTCTTGCCGTCTCCAACACCCTGCTCCTAACTCGACTTGGCCAGACAAGGGTGGCCCGATCAGGGTAGGTCCCGAGTGCCACTTCCCTGCTCCTGTCCTGCCCTCTCCTCCCCGCACTGTACCCAAGGCCTCTTTCTCCAATAAAGTCTTTGCCATTTTACTAGAACCGGCGGTGACCGTGTCTGAGTAAGTGGGCCGGATTCGGAGAAGCAGCGACAAGCTGGGCTTCCAGCTGCTGCTCCTCTCCGGTCACCCCAGCCTTGGAGATTTGGGGGAAGTTTCAGGGCAGGCGTGAGAGTGAGGGGCGAGGGGAAAGCAGCGGGAGGAGGCGCTTCTTTCCCATAAACTGGCGGTAGCTACTAAATGGGGAAAGAAGCGGGCTTCGCCAGGTCGGGGTAAAAATCGAGGCGTGAAATACTGAGAGAAGATTCGTGTGTATGTGGGGGATGCCGTGGGTACAAAATTAATTTACGTGGAACAAAGGATGGGAGGAGGACTTGCTCTATGGTTCCCGCATCGCGCCCCAGACCCAAGGGCATCTCCCTGCGCGCTCTGAGACACTGGCTAAGTCCCCGGTGCACCGCAGGTATCACTCAGTCCGACATCTCAGTGGAGCCTAGGGGCTCCTAAGTTTCGATCTGGCCCAGAGGGTCTCATTCTTGGGGGTTGGGGGGATGAGGCCAAAGGCAGCAACATTAGGCTGAATTGCACATATGGGCACCCGGAAATGTGAGCCCAAAGCGTCTGAGGTGGGGTGAATTTCTGGTAACAGTCACAAATTCTCGGCCCCGAACTCAGCTAGGGGCAAAAACATCGATCTCTCACAGACTCTCTGGGGTCTGCGGCGCTCCAAGGGAGGCTGGGGTGGGGGCTCAAGCAGCTTTCACTTTCCAGGACAGAGCAGGTTTCTCTCTGGGCTTTTGTTGTCGCTGGGCTGGCGAGTGGCCGCTGTCACCAGAGTCCCGCCTCCCGGCCGCCGGGCTCTCTCTTTCTCCGCAAAATTGATGTGAGAAATGCGCATCTGGTCTCGGGCAGGAGATGGGGCAGGAGATGGAGCCCTCGGGCCTAAGTCAAGAACGTGCATGTCCAGGAGGAAACAGAAAAAAGGGACGCAGAAAGACACTCCAAAAGCAGAGAGAGAAAGAGGACAGCCACAGAGACACGGAGAGAGAAAGAGGAAAATCTAGAGAAGGAGAAAGAGAGAGGCAGAGACAGGGAGACAGGGAGAAAAAGAAGAGAAAGAGGGGCGAGAAGGGAGATAGAGAGAGAGAGAGGGGAGAGAAGGAAGGAGGCGGCCGGGCAGCCGGGCGGGCATGCGGCGGGTTCCTCGCGGGCGACATAAATCGCCCTCTCTTAGGATGGATGGGTCTGTAATTCGGAGCGCGGACCATGAAGGCCGGGACGAATGGGCCCGGGCGGCCGCTGACAGGCGACAATAGCCGGGCCCAGCCCCCCGCGGCTCCTGGTGCGGGCACGGCCGCGGCCCTCCGCAGCCCAGAGCGCGCCGGCGCTGGCGACCATATGGTTTTTGAATTTTCTTCACAATTTGTAGACAATTTGATGGATTAGGTCCCCGCGCGCGCCTCCCCGGCACAAAGGCGGCGCAGGGACCGCGGCGCGGCGGTCACCCGGGCATCTGCGCCCGCCGTGCGCACCCCCCCCCGCCCGGCCCCCGCCCTGCGCCCCAAGCCCCGGGCCGCCCGCCCAACACGCCCATGAATCCCAATGAAGCGGCCCTGGCACCTCCGGCCGCTCCCTGCTTCGCGGCCCTGGGCCGGGCCCTGCTGGGTCCCTTCGGGCTGGGGGGCGGCGGCCCTGGGGCTGAGCCCACCCGAGTTGTGGCGCCCGCGGGGCGCGCAGCTAAGCAGGCGCATCGGGGCTGAGGAGAAACGGGGCCATTTATCCGCCCGTCTAGTTAAAGCGGGTTATTTGTTTGCTTCTCTGGCCTCCCCCTCCCCTCCCCCTCCTCCCTTCCCCCTTCCCTCTTCCCCCGCCCTTCCTCTTCTGCCTTTTATTCTTTTGTCTCTAAATGGATTTAATGAGCCTGAAAAACATGACAATTGAATATAACCAAGAAATAAAAAATAACGAGGGAGGAAGGAAGGAGGAAGAGAAAGAATGGAAGAAGGGGAAGGTTTAATAAAAAATAAAGGGAAAACTCAATTCAATTCAGCAAATGTTTATTCTGCGCCAGGCCGCGCACGGGGCTGGGGAAATTGAAACGAATCAGATGCGGTTCCTGCCCTCAAGGAGCTCTCAGTCTAGTGGGCAAGATGCGCAGCACAGTTGGCGCTCATGGAAGGCGCGGAGAGAGGGCTTCCGGCTCCAGGGTTGTGGGGACTTCACGGAGGAGGTGACAAGGAATCCAGGCCTTGAAAGACAAGAAATAATTAGTTTTTTCTATAGGCCAGAAGGAGCGTGGAGGAAAGGACGGACCCGACGGGCGTCGGAGGGAAGGGGGAACATGGGCTGAACCTTGGGCTGAACCCGAGCGGGGCGACCCCGGGAGAGCGCGCCGCGCGCTCTGTCCTGCACAATGCGGGGAGTGTATTCGAGCTACTTGGCGGGTCTCCCGGGCTCTGAGGGATTCGATGTATCTCAGGCTGCGAGTGGGCTTCCGGAGACCCGCCGACCGCGTGTAAGGCTGTTGAGGCCCGACTCTGCCCCGCCAAGCGCCGGGACTTGGGGCTCATCTCCAGGCCCCACTGCGCGGGGAGGCGGCGGGGAAGTTGGCAAAGGCCAAGGGGCTTGGGCTTGGCCGTAGACAGAGGCGGGGGCTGGGACCCAGGGAGGCCTGGGGCTCTCATCCACCCAGTCCTTAGCTCTCCCAGTTCTGATGAAGGCTGCTGCCTGAGCGAGGGCTGGGGGCCTCGGATAGTCTTGGCCGCGCCTCGGGCGCTGCCTCGGGGACCTGTAATGCGAAAGGGCCTCGAACCCCAAGTGCGGTCCCTAGGCCTCTTAGCCAGCACCTGCCCGGCCTGTCTCCGGATGCGGATGTATGTGGTGTGTGCGCTTCGTGGGAGCAGGGCTTCTGAGTTGCGGGTCTGTCTCTTCTCTGGGTCTGATTTTATGTGAATCGTGTGAGGGGCTGTGGGACCTACGCCCATTCTCCGGGCGAAGTTCGTTAAAGCTTGCTACCCTCTGGGCTGCCGGTCCTTTGGTTGGAGTTCGGTCACCGCCAGGGGCCGTCGCCAATCTTGTTCCCTAAGGACTCCGGCTTTTCTGCGGACTCACTTTCGATTCCAGGCTGCCCAGGGGAAGCGGCCCGGCTTTATCTCTCCTTTCCCCATTGGGTCTCCGGGCTCTGAGCGGCTTGCAAAATCCCGGGACTCGCGGACAGTGTCTGCTGTCCGGGTGGGGGACCCCTCCGCGCGTGGACAGGCCGGGCCGCATAGCGCGATCCGGCTGGCTCGGCGTCCCCCCGCTCCGTCTTCCCCGGCTCGGTGGCCTGGCGGGCGGCGCCGGGTGAGGACGGGAGGCGCAGTTCCTTATTTTACGAGGTGTCGGGCCAGTGTCAGACGCAGCTCCGATAAGTAATACTCCAGTCTGAGGGACCAGAACGTGGTAATTAATCCCAAAGACTTAAGTGTATTTTAGTTCAGGAGAAAAAAAATCACTAATTCAATCGTCCGGAAAATTGAAGTTTGATGCATGAGTCCCCCCTGAAAGGGACGGGCTGGGGCCGCTCGCCTCCCCTCCGCCCCTGCCGGTCGCTGCGGGGACCCCCTCCTCCCCATCACTCTGAGCCACCGGGTCCAGGGAAGTCCGCTCCTCACCCTGAGCAGCGCTTTCCCAGTCACCTGGACCCAGGGACACCCAGGCTTTGCACCTCACCCTAACAACCAACCCCTTTTTTGGAGCCCAGAAAGCGATTTGTGCGGACAATATGAATGCTCCCCAAACACAAGCACCTGGGAGGCGGCAACAGGGAGCCCGGAGATGTAGGGGGAGCAGCCAGATAGGGGCCACAGTGAGTAAGGTCAGGGGCTGTGAGACACATGGGAGAAGGGGGGAGGAACCTGAATCTGCTGGGGTCTCCAGGGCCAGTGAGCAGGAGGCTGCCATAGTAAAGTGAAGTAAGTATGGCTCCCAGGAGGGTGTGAGTGGGGGTGGAAATGACTGCTGGGTGGCAGTGGTTGGGCTGTAGGTGTGAGGGGTTGCGTGGGAAATGGTTGTCTCCCTGGACTGTAGGCGCGCAGGAATGGAGGTCTTGGGCAGAGATTGGCAGGCCTTGGGGAGTCAGGAGCCTGACCCCTGAGTGTGTCTACAGGCTGAATCTCCCAAAGGACAGGCTCCCTGGACCAGGGCAAAGGAAGGTGGGGGTTCCTGGGCTTGGTGCATGTGCGTGTGGGAGGCCAGCAGCCCAGGGGGAGGAGAATCCCCACCTTGAGGGGCCCCACCTCTGCACTCCCAAGTCCAGGGGCACCATCAGCAAATCACCCCGTCTCCTCCCAACAGCTGCCAGTTCTGGGAGAGACCTGAGGCTGTGAGGGTGTGTGTGGTGAGCTGTGTAAGGACCAAAAAAGGTGCGTTCCTGAGTGTGTCATCGAGTGTGTGCAACTGAGAAACTGAGCATGTGCGGCTGATTGATGGAAACGGAGCGTGGGACTGGGTGTGTGCTGCTGCGTTGGTGTAACCGATTGTCGCAAATTAGTGTGTGCAGTTAGGTGTGACTAAGTTTGTGCAACGAAGAGGAAAAGAGTAAAGCTGTCACTGGAGTGGGTATGACCGGCAGGTGAGCAATGCCTGGGGTGTGTGATGTGTGCAGGGAGCTGGTGTGGGCAGATAACTGGGAGAATGAATATTGATGTGGAACTGAAGCTGCAGACAACGAGAATCCTAGCTCCAAACAGCTTGGCCAAGCAGACTAGTCAAATTTATTTACATTTATAATGCTGGGGGCAGAGGCAGGGAGAAACCTTCAGCCTGGGTGTGAGTTTATTCCGAGGCCAGCTGGGGCCAGTGAATGAGCACTATGCAGGCAGGGACTCTGCTTCTTTGAGAACAGGTTGTGTGTGTGGCTCCTCTGCTGTGCGGTTGGGTAATGGCCAGGCTGTCCTGCATGCTCCCTCCTATTCAAGTTGGTCACAAGGCTGAACCTTTGTCTCTGGAGTGCTCTGCAGACCACACTTGGCTGCTCCAGTCCCAGGAAACCCTCAAAGACCCAGCTTCCCCCAGCTCATTCAAGGGGAGTTCCTCCTCCCTGTAGAGGGTCAGGCCTGCCCAAACTGGGGAGGACACAAATGACAATATACACATGTGTGCATATCCTATGCATGATGCTGCCAGCAGGGTTGGGAGCAAATGAGTCCTACCACTTTGGAATCTGGTCTGCGTGTGTGCAAGTGTGTGCAGAGATTGCTGTGTACTTGGTGTATGCAGGTGGGCATGATCAGTTTCCCCATGGAGAGCTTGACGTGGCTAGTTGTCTGTGAATGGGAGTGGATGAGGTGGGGAAGGGTGATTGGTTACCTGTGGGTATCTAGGGACCTGGATAGGCTTAGTTGTCATCAAGTGCACATAGGAGTTTGAGATGAGTTGTAGGCACAGCTAGATGTGGATGTGACATCTGAGCACATGGGATGGAGGCAGTCATAACTGGATGTCTGCACTCCCACTCCTCCCTCAAATTCAGTAGCCCAAATCAGGAGCAATGCGTGCAGGGCTCTGTGGAGAGGGAGATTTGAGCTGGGAGAAACAAGAAATGAGAGCCTTCCTCTCCCCTTCCTAACTACCGCCCCCAAACCAGAGGCCAGGGGAGGAAAGAGGTGACCCCTTCCATCTCTGGATCTCCATAGGGACTGTCTCCTCTCTGCTGATGTCTGTGATGGGCCTATCGATCTGGCTTCCTTGAGGTCTCCCAGGGATCACACAGCCACATGTAGATGAAGGGTAAGCCCAGGTAGGTCCACAGGCCCACAGCCATTCCAGAGCATCCACAACACAGGCTTACAGTTATCACAGACATCCCAGAAACAATGCAAACACACACATGACAGGTACCCAGTTACACAGACCAAAAATGCAGAAGTCCAATACACAATCACAATGACAGACACACAGGATGCCTGGAAAACTCAGTATGGTCACATATGACACAGCACACCCATCCAGATGCATGCAGCCAGTACCACACACAAGAATTAAACAGTCAAACCTTTGCTGTTAAACATATACACCATCCCCTCTGTTATACACACACTGGCTCAGTGACAGAGGCACAGCTCACAGCTACCATAGGCACACAAGACACATACTTCCTGACAGGTTATGCAAACACAGGAGTGAGGAGGGAGCTAGCTGGTTCAGGCGACTTTGGTGGAAATTCAGTGTTGTGATGTTCTGGTGGGGAGTTCAGTTGCAGCAAGGGCAGCCAGTAGCAGACAAGGGTTGCTGGTGCAGGGAGGTTTCAACTGTCTGGGGGAGCTCCCAGCTCTTGGTCCAGTGAAAAACCAAGTCCCCAACCACCCTGAAATGCAATCAAAGCTGCTGCCGCCCACCCGCCCTGCACAATGGCTTTGGCTGGTGTCGTTATCATTTTTGTTAACTTTTTATCGACTGTTTGCTAGATGGCGTGTCAGTAAAGTGTATGATTTGAGATGAAAAATTAGGCAGATTAACCTGAGGGGAGAGCCTGATTGATTACTAAATAGGATCAATTTGAAAGTTTTAGTCCTGGCGTTTCTGCAGAGCCTCTTAATACTTCAAACTTCAATTTTACGGGCGATTGAACTAAGCATGTTTCTGACAAAATTGATATATGTATTAATTTGCTTTAACTGGTGATTAATTACTCTCCACTGAAAGAATTATATGGAGCTGTTTGCCTGCGATTTGCATATTAATCAAATTCTAGTTGATAATTCCGCCGGTGGGGGGGTCAGGGGCGGGGCGTGGGGCGCGAGGGTGTGAAGGGGTGTTTGTGCGTGTGCCTGGTGTGTGCGCTGGTGTATGTGGGGGGGCTCCTGCCCCCCCTTCCTTTGCTCGCTCCCTGCTTAGCTGCCAGTTTAGTGCATTAAAACCAAAGATGCAGAACGAGTTTGCCCGGCTATTTGGCGGGAGCAGAAATTGCCTGTCCGGTTTTATGATCTGCTCAGCCTGAGCAGCCGGGTCCTTAATGTCCCCTGTCAAAGTGTCCGCGATTTAAAGGGAAAACGGCCCCCGCTTTAGCGCCGCGCCGGCCTGACAAGGGACGAGGCAGGGACGCGCTCCCCCTTAAGTAACTCCCCCCCAGGACCATGGTTTCTTGTTCGCGCCCCAGCTCTGGGTACTCTCAGAAATGAGATGTGTCCTTGGAGCAGTCAAACTCCCAGGACGCTCTAGGCATGGACCAACCCCCAGCCCCCAGGCAACATTTACATACCTGGGGGCACATTCAGGCACAACAGAGACCCAGAGACATGGTCAGACGCTGTCACTTGAGGTGAGGGGCAGGAAGCCACGTCTTAGACACCGCAGTCACAGCTACCCAGTCACAGTGCTGTTCACTTAGACCCCTGCACTCCAGCCTGTGTGTAGACACACTCAGCTACCCAGAAGCACACCCAGACACACAGAACCACACACAGGCGGGAGGACACGTAGACACCCAAGTCACGTCCACACAGCCTCTCAGGAACACTCGGTCATACACACTCAGACACACACAGACCTCGTCTACACAACACCAAGGCATGGAGCCCCCTCACACGGATTTTCTTGGCCCGACATACCCCAGACACCCGCCCACACCCTCCCAGGCAGTCCCCATCTCCCCCTCCGGGTCCCCTAGGCCGGCCTCACTCTTTAAGCTAAAGGGGGTGACACCACCAAATCAACTTTTCCCATCTCCGGATTCAAAGAGTAGGAGTGTAATTAAAACCAGATAATTAATGAGACAATATTCCTCCAGCTACATCTTTAATGAACAAACCCCTTCAGGGCAGCCTCTTCTTCTAGGCTCATTAAAGAGTAGAAAGTTGGGCTGCTCGAGGACTTCCCAGCGCGTTAATAACGAATCCGGGGTGGGTGTCTCAGGCCGGAGCGCGGGAGCCACAACCGCGTTCCTTGGCCCTGGCCCTTTCACCACCACTTTGTCCCCTTGTCCGCTCCCTCCGCCCACCCCCTCTCCCATTCCTACTCCTCAACCCCCAAACCCTTTCACCGGCCTGGCCTCATTGTCTCCGGCCGCCCCCCAGCGGCCCCGAAAGTCTGTTCAGTGACCCCCGGCTCCGCCTGCGCTTTCTCTGGCGGCCTCTCACCGGTACCAGGCAAGCCATGCGCTCCGAGGCGGCCGGGCGTCGGGCCTCCCAATCCCCCTTTGCCGGCTGGGTGCTGAGTGCTCCAGGCCGTCTGGCTGGTTGGAGATGGCTCTGTAGAAGGGAAATCGAGGCAAGGTAGGGGCCCAAGTCTCCCTCTGAATCTCAATACCCTGGCTGAGTGGCCTAGGACTGGCATTTGAGTTCTGTCCAGGGAACCGGTGGGCCGCAGGGGAGGGTGGGATAGAAATCAACTCGTTTTTCACGCGCGTCCTCGCGCATTCCCAGGAGCGCGCACTAGCAACCCCATCCGTGTGCACTCGCGCGCACGCGGGCGTGCACACAGAGACTCCCACTCGCCGGTGCACACACGTGCATGGTCGCGATGCCTGGGGTTCGGACGACGCGGTCCAGGCAGCCGACAGAGCCCGGCTTGGGCCTTCCCTCCGCCCCCGCCGTCTGAGGTCGCCCTGGCGTCATTTGTTTCCAGGATGGGGGCCTTTTTGCTACGCATGCAGCCTCCCGGGCCTGGAGCGGACAACTCAGTTGGGGAGACTGGGAGCGGGCCGCGTAGAGCGGGAACAGAGCCCGGGGAGCCGGAGTCAGACCCAGGCAGCGGCGGTAGCTCTGGCAGCGACTCTGGCAGCGGCGCCTGCGTTTGCCTGCGCCGGCTTTTAGGGATGAGTTATGTGGCAATGAGCGAAGTAAATCTGCATGCGCAAAAGATGCTAATTACTCTTAATAGCCTACCCAGACGCCCCGAGACCGGAAACCCAGAAACGTAAATCTGCTCCCGATAAATATTTTTAATTGTGAAATTTCCTGGAAAGAAGGCTTTGGGTGCGCGGGCCGAGGCATTCGGCTTTGGAGGGAGGAAAACGGTCCCCACCTGGAAGCAGGGTCCGGAGTCAGGGTCCCACGCGGGTGCGCCGAGCGCGGGCCGAGTGACCTGAACCAGGCTGGCCTGCGCTGGGTAAAGTTAGTGATGTATCGCATTAATTACCAGTGTGAGCTGCAAATGGTTCGAGGCCCAAGGAAAATTAATGGGAATCCAAATTCTAATTATGTAGCTGTTGTTAAAGAGTTTAACTAGATAGTCACGGAGAAAATTGGATTATGCACAGAAATATGCAGCCAGCACACGCGGGCCGGGGGAGCGGTCAGGGGACTTAGAGTCAGGCCGCCCGCTGCCCTAGAGGACGCTCCTCCTCTCCCAGGAAGGAAAAGACCCACCCCCGCCCTAACCCCAGCGTATAAATAAAGATTCAGCGTGTTCTGAGGGCAGTGGCAGGGCGGGTCTCAGGCTGGGAGGAGAGGCCTAAGGTTGCAGAGGCGCGCGCTTGGATGCGGGGCCGGTGTGGAAGACGGGGCAGCCTGGGTCCCTTGGTCTGGGTAAGCGTTTGTGCCCATTTCTCAGACTATAGGTCGTTGTTCCGGGTCTCGACTAATCCACCCTACACTCCTTCTGATAATCACATAATTATGTCTAGGCGCTGTGGGTTTACATTTTTTCCACTGTCAGTTTAAGGAAATAGCCACCAAATGGAAGCCCAATTATGCTGAAGCCTCGTCATTCACTTTATTAAGGACCCTGGATATGTTAACATTTTCGCAGGAAATGAGGTCTGATCAAGCAGCACTAATACCTCCGGCCTCGGGGAGGGGGCGGGGACTCTCAGGGGCGGACTCCACTCCCCGGAGGCCTATGGGCCGGTACAGCCAAAGCTGCTAGGCGGGTGGCCCACCTCGGGGCGGCAGACACCCAACCCTTCACTCCTCCCAATTTCTCCCAGAACCTTAGATTCGTTTCGTTTGGGGTCACCTACTCGGTAGGCCCATGTCCCAGTATGCTGAGCTCGGAGCTACTGCACGGTAGCGCAGGTGGAGGCGCATGCGAGGGCCAGGGGAGTCGAGGGACTTTGCAGCCCCAAAGGGAGACGCAATCCTTTCAAGCTCCACCTACTCCTTCCCAGGAGTTTAGCAACCTCCAGGGATCCTGCTAACACCTCTGGGGCTGGGCAAGTGGGCATGGACGGCCCGGAAGCACCTTCCGTAATCCCAGTCCCCGCCCTCTTTAGTCCCTGATTTCAGATTTCTCTCTCTCCTTCAGTGAGAACGCATCCTGTCCCCGCCACCCTCTGTTTTTGAGGGAGAAGCCAGGGGGTCCAGATCTCACCAAGGAGCTCCAGTTCGCTAGGCCTGACCCCGCGCCGCCGGTGGCTTTTAGCGCCCCTCATCGGATCTCCATTTCCTAGACTTCTGGCCAGGCCGGATTAACGCCTGCGCTGCGGCAACGCGGCCACTCGGTCTCTCCAGGTCTTCCTTTCCCTCCACACAGGCCCCCCCACCCCGGACTGAACTGGGAGGGTGAGGAGTGGCATGGCAGCGATGGGACCTCTGGGCCAAGCATCTGGAGACAGGGATGGGTTGGAGGAAGGACCCCATAAGCTTGGGGCATCAGCCAGGGAAGGCCTCAGGCAGGAAGGGTGAGGCGCGGGGATGTCCTCAAGGGACTAATTCTGATCCGGGGAACCGGTTAGACGCATTTAGATCCCCCTGCCCCTTCCTTCTGGGCCCTGGGAGCAGTTCCTTGAAGCTTGGAGTAGGTTCCCCAGCGTCAGGAGAAGCTGCTGAGGGTGTCCGAAGGAAGAGCAAGGAAGGGAGCTCAGAGGTGCGGAGATCCACACCCTCTGCTCGCCCCAGTCCCAAGAGGTGAAGCCTAGCAAGCGCAGGTGCTCACGCACTGACCCGCAAATCTTGGGAGAAAGACAGATGGGCGCGCTCTTGTGTTTTTGACTCTCAGGCCGAATCTGAACTCCAAAACCTGAATTCTTCTCCCATGGCCTCAGAATGGAATCCATAAATCCGGAGAGGCAGGTGTGCCGACGTCAGACTGAGACTACGACGGGTCCCCCGCCTCTCTCCAGTTCCTGGGGAAGGTTGGAGGATGCATCCTCCATCCCTCGCAGCGCGTGCCGTGCCTTTCGGCCGGCCTCCTCTTCGTCTCTCCCCTTCCAAGCCTCCGGGAACGATGGTTGCTCCATAGGCCCCAGTGTACCGGGCTGTTTCTCGGTACACTGTTTCAGTGCGGTGGATCCTTGGACCCAGGCTTCTTCTTCCTCCAGCCCTCTCGGGTCCCCCAGCCAGCCCCCTCCACTTGAACACCGCTCTTCGAAAGCCCGCACTTTTCTGTGACGCGGGCTTCGAGCGCCACCTAGCGGCATCTGTGGAGACGCTCAACAGCAGCACGCGCCTCCGCCACCCCTTCTCCCCAACACCCCCGCAACCTAATGTCCACCATGACGCGGTTCCACCCTCAAACGATTAGCCCTTATATGAGTACGCTTCACCCCCACTTCCTAGCCCGGAGCCTATAGTGGAGGGCCACGGCTAGGGGGCTCCCACTTGGAACCCACAGATTCGGGGACGCTCCTTCAGGGGCTGGGTGTGGGGTGGGGCAGAGGAAGGGCCACCCTGTGTCTCTGCTGGTAGGGAGCTGAGAAAGATCCTCCTTGGGCCGTCGCAAGAGGCTGCTCCCTCTTCTGGTTGAGCGCTTAAAGGGGAAGTGATGAGCCCCCAGTCATCCCTGTTCCTACCGCAGCCCGGTCCCCTCTGCAGTGACCCGTAACCTATTAGCAAAGATCAGAGCCCTGCCGGCGCTCAAAGTTCCGGTCCTAGCACCGGGAAAGGTTAGGCAAGCGCTCCCTCTGCTGCCTAATGCTTGGCACTGCTGCGACTGCCGCGCTGGGGGATGCAACATTCCTGATCTAACTTGCTGGCGGTCCTCTTAGAGGAGGTCCCTTTCCCAAATGGGCAGAAGGGCTTCTCCAGTCTTCACGGGTTTGCACAGGGAAAGGTTGAAGCAGTGCTGCTGAGTTCCGCTCCCTCTGCTGGTTCTGCGCTGATCTTACTTCTATCCCTCCTGCTGCGGGGGTCAGCTGCCCCCAGCTGATATGGTGCCTGGAAGGTTTGAAATTTCTTCTCCTACACCACAGTGTATACGTATATCAAAACATCATGTTGCACACCATAAATACATACAATTTTACTTGTCAGTTAAAAATAACATAATGCATAAATAAAAAGAAATTTCTTCCCCCACAATGTGATCGGCAACCTGACTTAGACATGATGTTCCCCAGCTAGCACGCTAGAGATGGAAAGGTCAGGGGAAGAGTGAGGGCCAACGCAGGGTCAGTCCATGGGTTTTGCGCCAAATGTTCAGAGTAGATAAAAAGTGAGAAGTGGTGACAGTGATGCCCAGTACTTCTGGAAGAGCCAGAGACCCCTGAGCTTCCAGGCAACACCCTGGCAGAGAACCCAGGGAATGGGGGCACAGAAGTAAGCTCTGTGCCCCACGAGGGCCCTCACACACCCGACACACTCCTGGGTACACCAAACACTCCCTCACATTGGCCCGGGCTGCCACTGTCTATCCATACTGAAGCCCTGACCCTGCACGGCCACACTCGCCGGAGACCTACTCCTGTGATCTGCTGCCACCCCACTGCAGGACAGTCTCCAGCCCTGGACATCTAGGAGAAGCAAGAGTCAGGGTGGGCAGGAACTTCGGGCCAGTGTGGAATGGAGCAGCCCATTAAAGTCACTCTGGGTCTTTGTTCTCAATTTTGGGGCTGTCCTTAGAGAAGGTAGGGGGTGCAGTGGCAGTGTGTGTATGTGACACAATAAGGGGCACTGGGCTTGTGACTTGAGATCTGGTGACAATCTTTCATTTGAGATACTGCTCTGTGATTGTGTATAGGTTTCCCAGTGGGAGCCAGGCCCGAGAATCTTCCCTTTGGTGAAGCAGCCAACTCCTTCTCTATCCCTTTCCTGTACATTTTGCCAGTTCACCGTGAGAACTTCAGAGAACTGTGAGAATCCCTTCCTGCCCACCACTTCTCCTGGCTTACAGATAAGGACATCAACCTGCCATTCGGAATCAGACATCCTGGGTGTAAGTTTATAACTTCCTAGCTCTGGGAATTTGGCAAGTCATTTGATCTCTTTCGGCCTCAGTTTCTTTATCTGAGAGTCGGGGACAATAACCCCTGCCTCAGAAGGGTGCATTAGGGCAAGACGAGCTAATGTTCCCACAGGTGCTTTGCAAAAGGCACGTTCCGGTTCAGATGCTGGTTATTATTCAAGAACCTCAGGCCAGGTGTGGTGGCTCAGCCTGTAATCCCAGCACTTTGGGAAGCTGAGGCCAGAGGATTGCTTGAGACCAGGAGTTTGAAACCAGCCTGGGCAACACAGTGAGACCTCAATCTCTATCCCCTCCCAAAAAAGGAACTTCAGTGCCAGATGTAGATGTGTGGATACGTCCAGGAAAACATCCTCCAGGCCTGAGAAGAGAGCTCTGGAGATGGAGGGGGTGGCCCCAAGGTGAGTGACAAGATGGGGCAACCCCCTCCTCCAGGGAATTCTCCTCCTTTCCCAGAATCTCCAAGGGAAAACAAAGGGGAAAATACCCACAGTAACTACCCTGCTCAGAAGGAAATTGGGCTTGCCTCGGGTCAGTTTCAGACATTAAGAAAGTGCTGCATGTCGAATTCCAGGGAACCTTTTGAAACGACATAGGCTGAGCCCTGTTGCATGAGACTCCTTTGTCCCCTGGGGTGAGACCACCCCTTGAATAGCTAATGTTTTGATCATAAGGAGGCAGTTAGGCCCTCCTAGAAAAGCCTTTCCAGAGAACCCCTTATCTCTGGTTTTCTTCCAAGTTTGGGGTGGGGAGCAGTGAGCTGGGCAGACTATGGGGACCATAGCCTATAATGACATTGACTTAGAACCACAGGAAGCAGAACAAATTGAAAGCAGGTCTTTGAGGTGTGGGGCAGGAGAGCATTGCATGAGTCTCACTCATTCTAGCTGTTCCTGAACCTCTCTCAGCCACAGTTTCTTCATCTGTAAAATGAGGGTGACACTAAGACCTGTTCCATTGCTGCAGTGGTTATGAGTAGCCAGAATTTCCAGAGAGGGGTTTACAGTTTTACAAGAATATAGATGTGTGTGTATGTGTAGAAACAAGAACAGAACATGCATCCTGTTCTGAAGTTTTCTTTTTGTGGTTAAAAATATATCTTGGGGTCCGGGCTAGGCCATAATCCTAGCACTTTGGGAGGCTAAAGTGGGAGGATTACTTGAGGTCAGGTGTTGGAGACCAGTTTGAGTAAGAGCGAGACCCTGTCTCTACTAAAATAGAAAAAAATTAACTGGGTGTGGTGGTGCGTGCCTGTAGTCCCAGTTACTCGGGAGACTGAGGCAGGAGGATCGCTTGAGCCCAGGAGTTTGAGGTTGCTGTGAGCTAGGCTGATGTCACAGCACTCTAGTCCAGGTGACAGAGCAAGACTCTGTCTCAAAAAAAAAAAAAAAAAAATATATATATATATACACACACATATATCTATATATATGTCTATCTTGGATATCTTTCCATGCTGATATTCCACGATGGTACCTTATAACCTGCAAAACTATTGAAATGTTAGTTAATTTAAACAACTCAGAAAAAACATTACCTTTTTGGGAGTGTTGAAGGGCTGTTTTCTCACTGGGGCGCGTGCGGACCCATCTTCGCGTTGACAGTGTGGAAGAAACGGAGGGTTTGCGATTATGCATAGGTTCTACAGCAGCTGCTGACCCACGTGGGATGGGGATTCTCTGATTTTTAGTAATAGACAGCCTGGAGTGGAAATAAGTGGAACCAATTAGGAAACTTCAGCTCCTGGAGAGCCCCTCAGAAGGCTCCCAGAATTCTGCTTGCTTGGTTCTTGGCCTTAGAGAGGTTTGCACACAGGGTTTGGAGAGGTGGAGACTTACGTTTACCTCTGGGGTGGCACAGAGGGCATGTGAAAATATATCTAAGCTACTATAACAAAGAGGCCCCCAAATGCAGAGGCTAAATGGGATAGGCATTTTCTCCCTCACACATACCGTCATAATAAAAAGCATGGATTCTGGAACCATGTTTCCTGGGATCAAATCCTGCTTTTGGTGACCTTACAGAAATTACTCAGCCTGTGTTTCAGGTGCCTCATCTCTAAAGTTGGGATGATAACAGTACCTACCTCATAGGATAGTTGTGAGAATTAAATGAATTAAGTTCCTCCAAAACTATTTATTGAGCACCTACTACAGTCAGTCATAGTCACTGTTTGAGGCCCATGGTAGTTCCCATTAGTAGGCTCAAAGTGGCTGCTCTAGCTCTTGCCATCATGTCTGTCTCCCAGTCACTGGGAAAAAGGGAAGAGCGAGGGGAGCACACACTCATTCCATTTAAGGTTGTAACCCAGAAGAGGCATACATCTGACCTCTTGCCAGCCATCAATCAGAATTTAGTTGTATAGCCTCACATAAACTACAAGGGAGGCTGGGAAGTATAGTATAATCTTTAGCTATGTGACCATATGCCCAGCCCAAACTCAAACATGCTAAAGAAACAAGGAGGAGTGGATACTGGTGGGAAAAGAGCAGTTTCTTTTCTCTTCCTGGGGGCAGCTGAATCTATCTCATTTTCAGCCCCTAAGGAGAACAGGGAGAGAAGGAGGAGTGAAAGGCAGGATGAGAAAAAAAGCAATAAAGGGCTAATTTAAGAAGGAAGGACCTTGAGCCAAGGTCAAGGAGCCGGGAGAGGAGAAACCAAGCCCCAGGGCTGCCAGCTTGTGGCCAGGATCCGGGGTCAGGGAGGATCCTGGGTATGAGGGACCATTTTCTGCATTTGGATTCTTTGGGTTCCTAGTAAAGGTCCATGGACTTCCGTGCTGAGAGAAGAGGTGCTTTATTTTTTTGTCCTTGTCTGAGCCCAAGAGGACAATGGCTCAGAGTTTTTACACAGCAGGGTACTCAGGGAGTCCCAGGCAGTGAGAGCGCAATGAGGAGGCTGAGCCTTGGTCATGGATGCTGAGATTCCCTAGGGCTTCCCGGAGAAGCAGCTGACAGGGCTGCCGGGCAGAGCGAGCCGCACCCTGACCCAGGCTGGCTCGGTCTGCATCCTGGTGATGGGTGGCCTCTGATGGAGCTGGCAATTTGAGGGTGCAGAGACAGGGTGTTGACATTGAAAACTGGGCACCTTAGCCACACCCATCACTTTACCCTGCTGTCTGGCTGTGTTCTCCTTGTATCCTTAAACTTACAGGAGCCTCTAGACCTGGCATTCTTAACCCCATATCCAGAATTCCCTGCATTTGGAAGCAGAGTTGTGTGACTATTCGCTTCAGTGTGTTTTTCTGGGTGATGGTGGCAGAGCTTTGATCACAGACTCCGAAAGTCTACGACCCAACAGAGGCCGACAGTGTAGACTTCCTTCCCTTTTCCTCACATCTGCAGAGAAGAAATCACCTCGATTGGATTTTTAAACTCCTTTGTGCATATGTAAATGTGTTTGTACAAGTTAAGCTTGAACATGAGCTGCAAGTCCTTAGCCCCTGCCCCTCGGAGGACAACTGTCAGGGTGTGCCTGAGGTGTGAGCTGGATCCCAACAGCTAGAGAGAGGGGCGGTCATCCCGGCGGCGGGAGACGTCGAGGCACCCACGCTGTCACCAGCAGGGGGCGCCAAGGGAGAAAAGAGGCGCTGGGTGGGTCCCTCTTCTGTGGGTCCCAGCCAGAGAGGGACGTCAGAGAGAGAGAAGAAAAGAGGCCCTAAAAGGACAGGCGGGGACTCCTGTCTTGGAAAGTGGAGGAAAGGTCCGACTGGCCTCTTGCTTCTCCTCAGCTCTAACCTCCTACAAACCCGGATTCCACGAGGAGGGAGACGTCAGACGGCCAGTTCTTTGCAAGTCTGCGGTGGACTTTTAGTGCGTGTCTGCTGACTGACGGAATGATCAAAGAAATAAGGCAAAACGGCTTCATGAGAGCACGGTCATGTAGATAAAAAACAGAGAAATACAACCTTTGTAAAGCACGTGAAACTATTTTGACAGGTGCCTCAGTCATTGCACCGTGTGCGAAAGTCCCGCATTCAGTCCCCAGAGCCACCTGGAGACGTCGGTGTGAGGAGTTCCCGTGCCCGTTGTACAGACGGAGCATGAAGGCGGGTGGGAGTTGTGGTGGGGTGGAGTGAGGCACTTGCCCGGTGTGACAGTTTGCAGGGGAAACTCAGAATTAGACCCGCTCCCCGAGGCTGTGGAGCCTGCGCTCTGCTCTCCTTGCTGGGTCGCTTGCAGGGAGCCCGGCAAGGTTGGGAACGTGCGACTTCAAGGTTGCAGCCTGCCCTTTCAACATGTCTTCCCTCCTTCCAGGTGAGTGGTGACGTCCAACCCTCCAGCTTCTTGCAACTCAGAGTGTGGTCGTGGGCCCAGCGACGCCTCGGAGCGAGTTAGAAAAGCCCAATCGCGGGCCTCACCCAGACCTGCTGAGCCGGAATCTGCGCTTCAGCAGATTTCCCTGCGAGCTTCTCCCGCACAGTGAAGTTGGAGAAGTTTAGTGCGAGGCCGCTCTCCTCCACGCACAGGTAAGGGAAGGCCTTGCCAACCTTATTCACGCGAAGCCTCTTCCTCAGGGATGCTGGGGGCAGGGATGCCTGTTTTGTTCAAAGACCTGCAGCCTCTCTGGTTCTACTTTATATTTCCCAGGGCTTCTGCCTTCCTAACCTCCCCTACAACCGTGCTTTATGTTTTTATGTTATTTTTATTATTATTTTTTATTTTTTATTTTGAGACAAAGTCTCACTCTGTTGCCCGGGCTACAGTGCTGTGGTGTCAGCCTAGCTCACAGCAACCTCAAACTCTGGGCTCAAGTAATCCTCCTGCCTCAGCCTCCCGAGTAGCTGGGACTACAGGCATGCGCCACCATGCCCGGCTAGTTTTGTCTATATATATTTTTAGTTGTCCAATTAATTTCTTTCTATTTTTAGTAGAGACGGGGTCTCGCTCTTGCTCAGGCTGGTTTCGAACTCCTGAGCTCAAACAATCCACCTGCCTCGGTCTCCCAGAGAGCTAGGATTACAGGCGTGAGCCACCGCTCCCGGCCTCCACCATATTTTTTACACTCACTATTCCTAGGAGGTAGGAAAGTGAAGATGAAGGTAGGAATTTTACCATTTACCTAAAATCCTTC
>CAUYSK010019205.1:0-24137 GCA_963575035.1 Avahi laniger | reverse complement strand
GGGCTGGTGCCTTAGTCCCTCCCGGCAGCTATAACACACCATAAACTGGGTGGCTTGTGAACAACAGAACTCCATTGCTCACAGTTCTCCAGGCTGAAAGTCCAAGATCGAGGCACCCGCAGATCGCGTGAGTGTCCGGTGAGGGCCACTTCACCAGACTCAGGGGCGGCTGTCACTCTCGCGTGGCAGAAGAGCTGACCAGCTCTCCGGGGTCATTCTAACAAGGGCAGGAATCCCATTTGCGGGGGCTCCCACCTCCAGTTCACTTCCCGCGGGCCCCGCCTCCACGTACCATCACCTGGGGAGTCGGGTTTCAACATGGGAATTTGAGGGAGGCACAAGCACCCAGACTACAGCAGGTGGGCGTCTCAGACCACCTGAGATGTGGGCACCTCCCGAGAGCAATAAGTGAGCTCAACAAAACGTGCATTTCTCATTCATCAAACTGCGGGACTGCGATGCTTTCCTGCTGCCAGCGCAAATCACTGGGTGACTTCAGGAGAAAAGCGGCTGCAACTGACGGCTCAGCCTCTGCCTAAGTCCTTCCGCGAGAACCGCCCCCCTGGCCCGATCTCCTTCTCCTCCCCGTCCTCTCTCTTCCTTCCCCACCGTCTGATGGTCACTGGGGGCTGTTTCTGTCTGAGTCAATGAATCTTCCCCACAAGCCTATGAGAGCAGAGTCAAGATCATCCCCATTTTACAGAATGGAAAACTGAGGTGCAGCAATGTAAAGAAACCTGCCCAAAAGGTTCACCCGGTGAGTCCGTGGCCACCACGGCACTCCAGCCCCACGCGGTCCTGGCCAAGTCCTAAGCCAGTTGCTTCCTCTCCATTTCCTATTTTTCTCTTTTCGACTTTCCCTTGACTCTGGAAGAACATTTATATTTTTATTTTTTAATAAAGGAAGACGAGGATTGGTCAGGGAACGCCGCAGACAACGGGAAGGAGAAGGGCGTTAAAAATCACTTCTCCTTGTTAGCTGATTACAGGATTCTTTCGGGCTCCCTGCAGCTGCGGTTCTGTGTACACGCGGCTCCAAATTGCACCCGGGCGAGAGAAGTTTCACGATAATCATGCGCAATCTGTTTATTCCTGGCTGTTAGTGTAGACACGGCCCGCCCTCTTCATCGCTGCGTAATTAGAGGAGCAGCAGAGGACAGAAGTCACCCCGGGCAGAGGCAGCTGCTGGGAGATGCAAGCAGCCACGCTTCCCGGAGATGCCGCGGTTCCCTCTCGGGGTCCTCTGCGCCGCCCCCACCCCACGTCTGAGAAGCCCCTGTGCTAGAAAGAGGGGTATGGACTGTCGGGAGAGGTGGTCCTGCCGCCACGCTGCGGTGGACACCGTTGGCCATTTTCCTCTAGGCTCCTGCCCTGCCCTGTGGGCTGGGAGGCTGGGCCAGGTTGCGATTCCAGGGCGCTGTGGGCTCAAGTCTGGAAAATCCAAGACCCACAGCCTCGGCCCCAAAGGGGGTCAGCAATGGGTAACGACCCAAGGCAGGCGCGCGAGCACTTGGTTGGAAGCTCTAGTCCACCTGCTGGCAAAGCTCTTCTCTCCCGCCGCCCGGGTCGTCCGGCTGTTGGGTGTGAGCCCGCGGGTTTCCATCTCGCCTTCCGGCCAACTTACGCATCCTCAGCGCCTCCGTGAGGGTGGGTTGGGCGTCAGTTCTCCCTGGTGGCACCTACAAAATGTCTTTTTATCCGCTCAGGAAAAGCCAAGCCCCCCCCCCCCAAGTTTCTGCGCCCTTGGAGAGCAGCTCACCACGACCACCAGAGTTCAGCTAATTTACTCACGACAAATAGCACAAAGTAGGAGCTAGAAAATCTCATAGGACCACAGTTTTTTCTTTAAGGCTTATTCTGTGTTTTAAAGAAACTAAATCATGGGAAGGAAGTGAGGCTGCCTGAGATGTTGACATAAATGAGAAGCAAACAAAAGGACGCTTTCGAATCGGGGAAAGCAGAAGCCGGGTGTGACTGGGGTCTCCGCGCAGACGTCGCGTTGCAGCTCTCCACGGAGCCTGTCCTCGCTCCAGGCCTGGCGCCGGAGAATAAGCCTTTCTTAGGAGCGCGAGGCTTGCGTTTCCTGGAAGAAATGGGATTCTCTTCCTCATTGTCACCGAAGGAGAAAAACATTTTGGAAGGCAGCTGCTCACCAGGGCACCACTGACGCCTGCTGAGAAAAACATTCTCGTATGTTACTCAGAAAACGCAGACACTGCACAGAGACGCTGGATGTCACTGGTCCTACTGGGGTCCCTACTAGTAACAGTTTCCTGACTACGATTCTGGGCAGCTAATTACCACAAACTTGGTGGCTTAAAATGCAGAAATCTATTTTCTCACAGTTCCAGAGGCCAGAAGTCCAAAATCGAGGTGTCGGGAGGGCCGTGTGATGGCGTTTCATTAATGCAGCTGCTACTACAGATAAACCCCGACATACGAGCGGCTTAACGAGCAGAAGTTATTTTCACTCACGTGACATCAGGTTGGTGGCAGGAGGGGTGGGGACGGAGGGCGGGGGGCTCAGCTCCATGCCGTCATTCGGGACCCAGCCTGGGGGAGGCACTGCCACCCAGACATGTAGACAAAGCTGACCCTGGGGGTTGGCAACCAGACGCTCCAGGAGACAAGAGAGAAGATGATGCTGGGAGACTGTGTGGTCCAGGCCGGAGGAGCCACGCCTGCATGGCTGAGGCCGGGACCAGCCACGGCCACGCTAGCAGCAGGGGAGATGGGCTGCAGCTCGGCCGCGGCAGGGGAGGGAAGGAAGGGTATGGAAGAACAAGATCTAACGTTTGCGATGCCATATCAGAGATTGAGGACGTGGCAAATATGTTTTTGCTGTGTGTTAATTTTCACTTCTTGCTGTCAGGGTATAAAGTTGCAGCCATGTTGGAAAGTTACTCACCCAATTTCGGTTGTATTTGAGGTTCTTCCGGGTCTCAGGAATGTTACACTCCCTGCCTGATTTCCCAGCATCCTCTGTGCCTGCTGCTCTCTCAGCAACGCCATATTCAACGGCTCAGGATTATCAATCGTCTGTAAAAAATACACACATGTTTTGAACTTGTTTTCAGTGATTGAAATTCTCATCCAATGGAAGTACCTTAACCAGCCTTCAGGAACTGCAAACTTGGAATCTTCCTTCATTGTATAAGCAGAGGGTCTGCTGAGACATTTCAGAGAGAAAGCTCTTTGTTTTTCTAGGACTCCTGTGATAAGATAACATCCACCCCGATGACCTCCCTGAGGATGAACACAAAGTCAGCTGATCAGCAACCTTAACTACATCTGCACAATTTCCCTCTCCCAGGAGTATAACACAATCTCAAGCAGGTATCTCATCACACGGACAGTATCTGAGAATAGAGAGGGAAGTCTCAGGGGGCCGACTTAGAACGCTGCCCACCTTCTTCCTACACCCCATCCTTCTGCCTGAGTGCCGACAGGACACCTGGAGGTGCAGCTGCCACCGTGCAACCCTAAGGCCACCAAATGCAAGTGATGGTGGCAGAAAAATAGTAGATCCCAGGGCGGCGTGACCAAACTGAGCCACTTCACAAAGTCTGGAATTTCTACCTCTACACTTTGGTAATGTGCATCAGATAAATTCTTATTTGCTTGCACTGCAAGGAGTGGAAGATTCTGCCAATCTGCCCAACACAGTCCTCTCTGATGTGCCAGCCTGGCTCCTTCCCCCTTCCCCAGATGATTTAATTCCACCCCAACTCACATGTATTTTCTTGAGCAGGTGTGCAGGAGGTGGTGAGGGTGGCTTCCAGCCCCGCATCTCCTTTATGTGTCTTGACGCCTGATCTCCGCTGTGGGGCACTCTCGGGGCCGGGGCACCACACCAGGACTCCGGCTTTGGCCCTGGACTTGGTCCAGCCGGGTGTGGTCACAGCCTCATTCTCCTGTCTTTCCCGCCTTCCCGCTGCACATCTGAATTCAAAACGCCAGTTCACGCAGCAAATCGCATCATCTCGCTCTACCCGTTTGCCAGCGAGGAGCCTAACGAGGTCGGACAGGTAATGTAATTCCCTCCCGCTCCCAGCCCATCTGAGTAAAAAGGAGTTTAATCTGATTTTTATTGCATAAAGTGGCCTCAGCATATTGGCTCAACAAGAAGAACGTCCCTTTTCATCGGAGCATGGACGTTTTGTGGATGTGATAAAATAAGAATCCTGGTCTTTTGACGCAGCCACGACTTTATCCCTTCGAAGCATCTGCCCCACTTTGCAATGTTGGGGGAAATAGCTTCACAGCACCTGGAGTTTCTCTTCTTCACCTGTGAGACCAGACGCTACTCAATATCCCGTAGCCCCCGAGCCAGACGCGAGGCGACAGCCCCCTGGAGCAGGATATGCGATTAATTAGTCATCTTAGCGGCATTTCCACCGTGTTCTCATCTAGATCGGTGACGAGGTGTTTTGGTCATTGTTTATGTGAACGGAGAAAACGACCCAGATTGAAGTTAAGATCCAGGGAAGCTAAGCTCACACCTGCAATCACTTGAGCGCTGACATCAAAGCCTTCGAGGACGGGACAACAAAAAGCAAAGAGCCCATTTCTGCAGGTACCGACGAAGCAGCTTCTGTTCTGATCACATTCGTGGGGCCCCGAGTGAAGTCTCTGTGGCTTATGCATTGTCTGGCAACGTCAATCAGGCGGCAGACAGACCTAACCGAATGCAGTGCTGATGAGAAGCTGTCAGATGCGGGCAGGTCCCTGAGAACGCGGCAAGCGTGTGCTGAGCAGGCTGCTGGCACCGGCTTCCCCGGTGGCCGACTTCTGGCCCAGGCTGGCCCAGCTGGCTTGCTGCAGAATGGAAGCTGGACCTGCCAATCCAGAGCCCGGCCAGATGTCAAAGCCTCTGCCGGTTTAATTCTCTGTTCATTCGAGCATCTTGGTTTTATGGTGGTGTCTAAATGCGGAAAAATGGAACAAATGTGATGAAATTTGAAAATGTCTGCTGTGTGTACAACTTTCTCCCGTGAGGGTCTTAGAAAGTAGTAATCCCCCCTCTCTCCCTGAAAGAGGGAAATAGCAAAATCCCAGCACTGCAACTGGGGCAGATCAGGATTCAAAGTCCTGCTCTGACACTGTCCAGCTGTGTGATCTTGAGCAAGTGGCTAAACCTCTCTGAGCCTTGATTTATCATCTGTGCAATGGACAGGCAACCATGCCTGGCTGGGATACCGTGCCGGATGAAGTGAGATGTTTGGTTTCAGGAGCCCAGCACATACCAGCTGCTCGTTCCTTTCCCCGTGGCTTTCTGTGGCAAAAGCCTCATTCTTTAATCACTGAAGCCCAACTAAACCACAGGAAATTAAAACTTCAGGGATCACAAGGTCCTACAGATGGTCTCGGGCGATACTCTCGTTCACAGATGCTATTAAAAGAAAGCTAAAGAGGTCAAGTGGCAAGTTCGATGTCACAGCAGGTCAGCGGCAGAGCAAGGGAGGGTATGTGAGCCAAGCAGCCCTCGATCCTTCCAGCGGTCACAGAAAACAAAACTGTCCTGGGCTCCGGGATGCTGGGATTTATTTTCTCATTCGCAAAAGGGCATCTGAGCCAGGCCTGGGTAATTTATGGAAATGAGAGACATCTCCAAGGACCAGGGTCTTGCCCTCCTTGGGCTCTGCCATCAGATACCAGCTGTGCCCTCAGGCAGCCCTGTCAGGGTGACAAGTTCAAGATGCCAACTTTCACTCACGGCTATGCCCGCAGGAAGAAGGGTCCTCCAGGATTTATTATGCAAAAAAGCAACAGAGTGTTCACGTTCAAAACACGAAGGGAATCGCGAATGGTCAGAAATGGATTCCAGGAAGCCAAAGGGCCCAGAGGAAGGGGGTCCCTTGAATGACGTCATAACCCGAGCCTAGCCCTGACCGTAGCCTATCCTATGACCTCACACTGACTTGGGCTGGTGCCCCCTGGTGCCATGAGACTGGCATTTTCTTCTCTTTAAATTCTCTCCTTCTCTTTCTTTGCATGACCCTAGGAAGTCCTGCAGGTATGAAATTATAGACAGAGAAAGGAATCTTTGGTGGCGTCAACTTTAAGATCATTATGATAAAATATTGTATAATGCTACAGTCTAATTCTAAACTATTGCCCTTTGTGCTTCTAGAAATCGTGTTGAGTATAACACGCAGGTGGCTGCTCGACTCCAATTACCACTCTGCAGTGACCTCTAGCTCTCTTCAAATCAAGCCCCAAATTTCTGTGACTCACCTGACAACTCCCCACCGCACCCGACCTGCAAAATGTCCCGGAGGCCGTGGACACTCTGCATGAAGGCTCTAGATGTTGTCTGCAAGACGGTCTGACCCGGGTGTTCACTACAAGCTAAGCAGGGCATTTACCTGCCGGGGAGGCTGTCACCCCCGCCCTGCGTCATTAAACAGAAATGCGTCTCTTCTTTTTTCCTTCCCAGAATCTTAACAGATAAGAGTTGAAAGCAAAATCAAAACTGTCTTCGCTGAGATTCTCTTTTTTTTTTTTTTTTTGCAGTGCAGCCCCCTCCCAAGAATGGACGGAGAGCTCCAGAAGGGAGACATTTGGGAGCAGCAGTCTGTGCTCGGGTGAGATATTTCCTAGAAGGGGGTGGAAGCAAAGACGGAGATTGGGTGTGATCTGCGGCACTGAGCATTTTCGGTGGTGCGTGTGCGTGTGTTTTCATTGACGGACCTAATTTCCCGTGTTGATGAGTTGCTGCTGAAATGGATAGAGCCTCCTTGGTCTGCCTCTCGGTTTTCAAATGAAATCTAAGAATTCAGCAAAAAAACTGAACGGATGACAAGTCTGATTGCATAATTGCAAGAATCTATCAAACGTTTACCTTCTTTCTTTAAAAATAAGGTGTCACCCTCTACTGGTCTCTCTTAAAGGCTTCACCACTCACGGAGTCACCACGTTCTTACAGGGATCACACAGCAGCCACAGAGGAGATGTGTAACATGTTTGCTCAGTGAGGAAGAAACTAAGTTTCCAAGAATCTCCTGCCCTGTAAGTTTCCAGGGTAAAGCTGGCCGAATGTGAATTCATGGGTTGGAATTCACGGACTGTCAGGCTGGGACGGTGGGAGAAGCACCAGTCACTGGGGACAGTGACCAGAGGGACAACAGACAGAGGGTGACCCGGTCCCAGCTTCCACTGTCTCCCCTCCTGCCCGCGCCTGGCTCTTCTTGCTGACTGCTCCTTCCGAAAACCAACAGTGGCCCAGAGGTGACAAACAGTGACAGCCTTTAAAACAAAATCCAAACTATATGTATATATATTAATATATAGTTTGCTGGATTTGATTTGTTAATGTTTTGTTAAAGGTTTTTGTGTCTATGTTCATGAAAAATATCAGATTGTAACTTTTTGCAATATTTTTGTAGGGTGGCCTTATAAAAATGAGTTGAAAAGCATTTAATCCTCCTTCATCTTCTGGAAGATTTGTGTAAGTCTGCTGTTATTTCTTCCTGAAATGTTAGATAAAATTCACCAAGAAACCAGTGACCTGGAGGATTCTTGTTGGAAAAGTCTCCTGATAAACATTTTGCAATAGGTAAAATAGCAGTCCCCCAAAGACGTCCGTGTTCTAATCCCCAGAAATTGGAATTATATTATATTCCAGGACAAAGGGTCTCTGCAGATTTGATTAAGCGCCCGGACCTTGGGATGGGAGAGTATCTCGGAATACCCAGGTGAGGCCACTCTAATCATGGCATCTTTCAAATCAAAGAACACTTCTCAGCTGAGTCAGAGAGAGACCCGTGCGAGAAGGATTCAGCGCTGTTGCCGGCTCTGAGATGTGGGGCGCTACATACGACCACCCCGAAAGGCCTCCGAGAGCCAAGGACTGTTTCTGGCTGACGGCCAGCAAGGACATCGAGACCTCAGTCATCCTACACCTGCACAGAACCAAATTCTGCCAGCAGGTAAATGAGCCACAAGTGAACTCTCCCCTCGAGGCTATAATGCAGAAAGGAATGCCGCCCTGCTGGCCGCCAGTTTGGTTTGATTCAAACTGGGAAACGTCTCTTGGGCTTCAGCTCGGATCAGTGCGGTTCTATCCTGCTTAGCGCCTTCCCCACGCACACGGGGTTCGTGAGTTGCCCAAAGATGTGGGCAAAGTTTATACAAAGAATTCCTTTGGGGTCTTCCTTTCTGGCCGTTTCCCTGATACATTTCTGGACTTGGCGGTCTGGTTCTTCGGTCCAGAGAGGGCGGGTTTCTGCAGGACGGTCACGTGTCCCCACAGCATTGACAGCAGCCCGCTCTTAGGATAAAAGCCACAACAAGGGGAAACTCACTTGATGCCTTTTACTTCTTCCAAATCTCGTCTCCCTTCCAGAAACCCCCACCTCTTTCACTCTTCAGAGCCTTCTGGAAGGTTTCTCTTTGTTCGTGTGTTTGCGCTTCTCTGTCTGTTTTGCATTTTATGCAGCGTTCATGGCTGTCGTGTGTGTGAAGATTGAGCCGGTAGGCAGGTATTTCTTTGGCCGCGCTAGACGCGGGGCTCCTTCAAACACTTTCGAACACCTCCCCTTTCATCATCCTGCTCTGGTCGCCGGACACTCCGCGTCCCCAGACTCCCCTGCCAATTCCAGTTCGTCCCCCCGGAATAGACCGAAAGCCCAGCTTGTCGCGAGCCCCACGCCCGTGCTCCGGAGGCCGGTCCGCCGTGTCTGCTTATCCTGGGACTCCCCTCCTGGTTTCTCCCACAGTTACGTGAGATCTAATTCCCTGGATACGTTCCCTGTTCACAGGGCTTCTGCTTCCCCAACCAAACCCTGGCCGATACAGTGGCATTTGCGCCCCGGCAATAGACAGAGGCAACCTCGACATTCGTGCCGAATGCATTTTGCGGTGGGCAGGGAGGCCACGACTTCCATCCTTCCCTTCACCCAGCTTGCTCCTAGTCCCCGCTGGCCCGGGCTTTAATCTCCCAAATGCTCCATGAACATCCAGTCTCAGTCTCCGGAGCTCCATTAAGGCCTCGGCTTGACGGAAAAATCAGTATTTCCCGAAATCACATCAAAGACGGGCCTCCCCACGAGGTATCAAACTTCCTCATAAGTCAGAGGTAAAACAGCCAGGAGTGACCACTATCGCCTCTTGAGAACAAAGACATCCATTAGCGTGAAACGCTGCTGATCTTAGTAGCATCCTTCGGATCATGAGCCGCTTGACACAGATTCAAAAAAATCGAGTTTATTTTTCATCTCCCAGTAGCAAATACCAGACATCGCCACGAGAGGGCGCCGTTGACCCTATAACCGTTTGCAGGCTGCGCGCGGGTTTGGCGCAGACCTGTTCCGGTGCTCAGATAAATTAGCAGAATTGGCATTCCGTTGCTCCAGGTGTCAAAACAACAAAATGCTGGGCAGATTTCCATCTGAAGCGCCATCTTTTTTTTTTTAACAAGCAATCAGTGAGTTTTAAGGAGAGTTAAGAGCCATGTAGCATAACATGAAGCTCCTTTGTTATCCGGATTGTCCGGACCTGAGAAAGGTGGTTGAAAACAGCGACTCATGGGTCAAAATTGCCAGGGTTCCTCCTCCCCAGCACCTGGCCAGATCCGTCACGGATCACGAGTCACGGAGTAACCATTATTACCTGACTGCAGGACAGACTGCCCTATAGCTCCGTTCTGGAATGATGGACCGCACCAAACATGCTTACGGTTGCTTCGTGTTGAGAAGCAGGGAAGAGTCTGATTTTGGTGGTATTTTCAGGTAAACATAGTTTGGACAATGTGACCTAGGGAGCAGAGAAGGGTAATGATTTAAGGAATTGCTATGCAGAGGGTGGCCCACTGACCCACGCCATGAAGATCACCCAAAGGCAAGTGGGAAATGCAGAGTAGCCATCCCCTACCCCTAATCCCCTGAGTCAGAGTCAACATTTTGACAAGTTCCTAGGTAACGCAGACACACAACAAGATCTGGGAACTGCTTGTGTAGAGCAGGGATTCTACAGTCAGAGTTCTTGGGTTCAAATCCAGCTCTTCCGATTACAAGCTCTGTGACGTTGGATAAATTATCTCAACTCTGTATCGCACGTTCCTCAGCTGTCAGTGGGGTTAATAACAACAGCAATCAATGTCTTAGGATCATTGTGAGGATCAAGGAGTTAACACCTGTCAAAGCACCTAAAGCAGTGCCCGGCACAGAGTAGGGAATCCGTAAGTGTTAGAGATGATGATGGCGGTGATGATGATACAAATACAAACACAGTTAAGAAAATGTCCAGGTCATTACTTCCGTTTGTAACCTAATCTGGAGCTTTATTAACCCAGTGCCTGTAGTAAATGGACCATCTCCTGACCTTGAGCGCGCCCTGGTGGACGGGAAGAGACTCCACTCCGGGTCTTAACCACAAAGGTGAGAGGGGTCTGAGCATCCACCAGGAACCGCATGGGATATAAGCCAGGTGTGGGCATTTGAGCATCAGTCTTAACGGTTGTTCTCACGGCCACGTCCCCTGCGTCTTGCATCTTATCTGGGGAAGATTAAGCGCCAAAGAGGCTGAGTTCAGGTAAAGGCTCCAGAGCAGCACAAGGGTATCGGGAGGTTGTCTGAGATGTTAAGTGGAAGTTACAAAAGGGCAATCCTACAGTGCTTGTTCCAAATAGAAAGGTCTAGCAAGTTAAACCTCACACAAAGAGGTACCTAGCAAGGGAGACTCAACACAGCTTTCCCAGACATCTGGCGTAGGTAACAGGAACCAGACACACCTGAGCACACCTGAGCACACCTGATCTGTGTTCAGGTGTGTGAATGGTTGCAAATGTAGACTCTAAAACCAGATGGTGCAGATTCAATCCCAGTTCTACCATTTCCTAGCTGGGTGACCTTGAACAAGGCATTTCACCTCTTTAACAGGATTACTGAGCAATTAGCAAGTACCTAATAAATGTTGATTGCCATTTTCACCACCACCATCAACCCTATTACTGGCTAAATAAACTAAAGGTAAAACGTGTGACTTCCAGACTCCTCATTGGTAAAAGAGGGATAATGATCTCCGCGTTCATGCTATTTACTCATTAGATTGGACCAGGGTTTCTCCTTGTGCACATACGTGCTCTACAGCGAGCAGGTCGGATATCCTCCCCCGCGGAGCTGACATGATATGCACCCTAAGCGCATAAACGCGGAAAGGAACAAGAGCAGCCAGTGAACGCTCCCCAGTAAATGTTCCCTACGTATATTTTCATTGGATGATACAAAGGCTGGAATCTTTGTCCGCACACAGCAGGGAGGGAGGAAGGACATATTGTTCCCATATTCCACTCTCCTCTACCCGCCTCCACCTTAGCCAGACACAGACCTGGAGTTTAATTACAAAAGGGAATTGCACCACCATTCACAGTCGCCAAGATGTGGAATCAACCCAAGTGCCCATCAATTCATGAGTGGATTAACAAAATATACCAGGGAGTACTACTCAGCCATAAAAAGAAATGAATTAATGTCTTTCGTCCCAATTTGGATGAAACAAGAGACCATTATCCTAAGTGAAGTATCTCAAGAAGGGAAAAACAAACACCACGCGTACTTCTAATAAGTTGGACCTAACCGATGGGCAGACATAGGCACAGAGGAAGGTAAAAGTCACTGGAAATCAAGCGGGGGGGGAGGGGAGGGGCAAAAACCCACCTAACGGGTACAATAATCACCATCCGAGTGATGGGCACACTAACAGCCCTGACTCAAGCATTGGGAAAGCTATCCATGTAACAAAAACACTTGTACCTCTGTGATATTTTGAAATTAAAATAAAAAATTACCTATCAGGTACAACGTACACTATTCTGGTGATGGGCACACTGAAAGTCCTGACTTCCGCATCACACAATTCAACAATGTAACAAAGACACTTGTACCCCCTTAATATTTTGAAAAAAGACTTAATTCTGTCACAAGTAAAAATAATAAATATTTTAATTTATTTAAAAAAGGATATGATGTAGGGCTTGTGGTTCGTACCAACGCAATACTCAATTCTAACTCAGGGTTGGTGGCCGTCCCCCTTCTGGGACAGACAGAGAGCTGACTTTTAATGTCTGTCCTGCTGCGTGCTAGCGAGGGGCTCGACCTGCTCTGTTAGCTCCGGTTTCCTCATCTGTGCCAGTGCACCCACCGGGACCGCGCATCCCGCAGTCCTCCCTGCCTCTGCAAAGGGCCCCTTGGGTACTCAGCTGTCTGCGCCAAAACCCGGGGCCTCTTCCCCTCACACTGCCCACACCACTGCCTCGGCGGGTTCTGCAGACTCTACCTTGCGTAGGCATCCTTACCTGGTCCACGCCTCCACAGCGCTGCTCCTACCCCAGTCCACGCCTCTGGGACTCCTGGTGCCTTGAGTCAGCTCTTAATTGGACTCCAGGTTCCTGGGCTGCCCCCTACGTACCCTACAAGTGGCCAGAGTGATCCTTCTGGGAGAAAAATAAGATCCTTCAGGCCTCCATCTTCTGACCTTGCATTTTTGGTTTTCAAAGCCTGAGAAGCTCTTTTTCCAGAAATGCATGCACGTACCCTCTCTTTCACCTGCTCTCCCTAATGTGGCACCCCCCAACCAGACGTTTCCCTTAGCCTGCTTTACTTTGTTCACAACACACATCGCCGTCTTATGAGATGGATTTGCTTCTCTATTTCTTTAGAGTCTGGGTCCTCCACTAGAAAGTAAGATCCCCAAGTTGAGGACCTTTGTCTGTTTTGACCTTTGTCACTGCTAGAACCCCAGAACCCAGGCCTGACAGATGGTAAGCAAGTGACAAATATTTGCTGAATGAATGGAAGAAAAGTCAAAAGGCAATAATAGTACACCCCATGAGCATAATGAGGATAAAATGACATGGTGTCTGCAACATTAAGAACAACACCAATGCAGAGTGCTAAGCATAGACCTTCCATCTTTCTTCCTTTTTTTTTTAAACCTGTAATAGTAAGCACCATAGCCAAGACATGCTATTGGATTTGCAGGATGACCATAGCTGCTTTATGAGGCCAACATATAGCCCTTCTTTTCCATGTCCTCATTAATATAATATATACCCATAGCTTCCTGGCCTAGAGGCAGACAGTGTAAGAAGTTCCTGAGCTAAATTCATAAGTTTTACCTCTCATTTTATGAGATATTAACAATTTGGAAATTTAGTATGACCAAAGGGGGAAAAAAAAACTCTGCAGTTGCCTGGCTGACTTAGGAACCCTGAGCACCTGTGGAAGCAGCCGGTTTCCTCTTTCCAGTAACTCTCCTCACCCGTAAATTATGTTCATTGTTTCCATGTGCCCACAGCCTGGAGGGAGTTTTGCAATAGCCTTTGAGGAGATTAGCGGTCTCTGATGTTCTTTACGAAATTCAGAAAAGCATCTGGAAGCAATTTAAGTTAAGGACTTAATGATTTTGGGGTTAAATAATACATGCCTTTAAAAAAAATAAATACAGAAAAAACTTTATTAGCCCACGAACCTCTGAGTTCACACCTCCATTTTGGTGGATTTACCTAAATAGACTATATTCATCTCTTGTTCGGTTTTGTGTGCTTGTTTGACTGATTTTTCGCAGGGCACACGATAGATTGAATGGGGTCCCAAATTAAGGTTTGCAGAAGAGAAGCCTCCGTCTCCTAGGTCTGCGTTTGAACGTTCTGGAAGGATTAGGAAAGAAGGCTCCTGTAGGCATCATAGTCTCGGGGGACATCTGCGATTCAGAACATCTGACGACAACGGACGTGTTTGGGGTGCTGTGAAGGGGCCCGCCCGCCTGAGGACCCCCTTCTCCCCACTCCCCCCATTTTGAACAGGTCTGTATTTTGTTGTGGCCTGTTCAGTGCTGCCCTGTTTTTATTACTTGCACCATAGCGACCTAGCCCGGGACCTGCGCTTGTCTCCGCGGTGGGCAGACAGAGCTCTGGGCCAGATGGAAAGAAATGACATGCAGGGAAGGGGCGTTATGAGTCTGCAACAGGGCAGGAGAGTGGAGGGCCTGTCTGGGGCTTTTGTTTTTTGTTCCTAGTATCAGATAGGAGAGAGAAGGGAGGAAGTAGACCCGGGTCTTCAGTGGCAGACAACAGGATATGGTGCATTTCTCCCTTGTGGCAGGAGGCCAGAAACATTGAAATGAACAATATTCATTCTCTGGTGTTCTGGGCTGCAAACTATGAGACGAAAATGTGGCTCCCATGTGGGAGCCCAAGCCCACTTTACGACTGCCCCCCAAGGTCGTGTCTACACCAGCAGAATGAACTGAAGAACTGGGCAATTGTCCGCCCAGTTCTGATCATTTTACAATCCACTTAAAAAATCAAGTCTCTGCTATCAGGACTGTCAGAACCAAATGTTTTACAGCTACCTTTTGGGCCTGGCTACTCTTCCCGCTGCCTTCTCCCCACGACAGGCTGGCGGAGCTGTCTAGGAGAACCAGCGTCCATCTCCCCCCTGGGGCGGAGATGCGGGATGAGGTTTGGGTTTGCAGTGTGATTTCTTTTTCCTTTTATTTTGAAATTCTTTGCTGGACTGGTGGTGAGACGTGACCCAGGCAAGCCTCGTTCTGTCGTGGGGCTGAGACAGCCCGGGCGAGAGCAGGGCGCTGAGCCCTGTGGGTGAGAGGCCCAGGACAGAAGGGGACCCCCGGATCCGCAGGGGGGTTTAGGTGGAGGCCTCCTCAGACCAATCGCCTTTCACGGCCAGACAGGGGAGGGAGTCCGGGCCTGCGCGCAGATCGCTAGCACAGAGGAGGTCACAGCGCAGGGAGGCAGCCGGGATCCGCGCGGGGGGAACCGGAGAGAGAAGATACAGGACACGAGTGGATGGGGAGCGCAGGTCTTCCCTGACTCTGCAGAGAAACTGCTGCTGCGGGAGCAAGTCGGGGAGAAGGGAGCTGTGTTTCCCCTGAATAAATTAATAAAAATACGTGGAGAGGGGGAAGGACCCAAGAATATAAAGATATGCGGGGAAAATGAGCCTTTCTTTCGCCCTGCGTTCTGGTCCCCTTCCCAGAGACCGCCGTTACCTCGCGCCTGCCCCCACCGAACGCGCACAGGTGCACGCACGCATCTGTGACACCCTGTCCCTCGCGCTCCGCACGGTGCTGTTTCCCACTCAGCGATCTACCCCGGAGATCTGCCCGCCGCAGCTGCAGGGGCCTTGAATTCCAGGTGTCCCCGGAGCTCCGGGCTAAGGCGAGGCACCACCCGAAGTTGAGCAAGGGGGAGTGACGACCACCAGGCCCCGCCGCGACCCCGGGACTCGGGGAAGGGTCCGCTGTGCGTGGAGCGGCGCGCACCCGGCAGAGCTTTGGGACGGGAGCCGCAGGCGCGCTCCCTCCTGCGCGCTCCCCGGGTCTCCGGCGGGCGCGGCGGGGGTGGGGCGGGAGGGGCGGGCCCGGGGCGGGGCCCGGGAGGGGGCGGGGCCCGGGAAGGGGCGGGCCCGGCGGCGGCGGCGGCTTGTAGAGAAAAGTTGTCCGGGCCGGAGCGCCGGCAGCCGCGGGAGCCGGAGCCGGAGCGGCGGCGGCGTGGACCGGCGGGGACGCAGCGGGCCCGGCCGACTCGGCTGCGGGCGCAGCCCCGGGCATGGGGCAGCCGGCGAGGGCCCCGGGCTGGCGGCGGGCGGCGTGAGCGGCCGGGACGCAGGATGCGCTCCGAGGGCGCGGCCCCCGGGCCGGCGGCGCCGCTGTGCGGGGCGCTGAGCCTGGTGCTGGGCGCGCTGCTGGGCAAAGGTAAGGCCGGGCGGGCGTGCGCGGCGCTCGCGAACTTCCCCGCGTCCCAGCGAGCTCGGGCCGAGGGGAGCCCGGACGCGGGGGTGTCTGGGGATCTCGGTGAGGGCGCCGGTCCCGCCGACAGCGCCTCGGAGGGGCGCCGAGCGGCCCCTTTTCTAGGAGGCAGGATCTCCAAATCCCCTGCCCCGGACCCCTCCAGACTCAGGGCTACCTGGGGGAGGGGAGGGGGCGTGGCCGAGCGACACCGCTTGTTCCGTGGGTACCTGCCCCCAGCCCCGCACAGCCACGCCGTGGAGATAAGAGTCAGGGGAGGGGCCCGGTTCTCTGCGCCTCCTGCTTCCCACTGTGCGCTCCCACCCGCAGCTCAGGCTGGGGGACTGGGCATCCAGTGGGGAGACCAGGTCCTTCGCGTCACCTTTCCGCCACCACGGGGTCCCAAGAACCTCTGTTGGCCCACGGAGGAACACGCACTGCTCGCGCAGCTCGCCAGGGGCCCCAGATTGGCAGAAACCCGGGCTGTCTCCGGGTAGCCCACACTGGTCCGGGTTCGGTTGGGGAGCGCGGGCGGGGCGGTGGGTGCGCCTGTCGCCGTCACTGCCGGCTGGCCAGCAGTCCTGTCTGGGAGTCCCTTCGCCTCGGTGTGCTCGTCCCTGCCATGGGAAAGACCGCTCTGCCTCAGGCTGGAGAGATTTCAATGCGCTAACCGCACGGCGCCCAGAGGGCCCTCAGGAGGTAGCCTTGTTATTATTACGACCATTATTATTATTACACGCGTGCGGGACCGGGGGGCTGCGCGGGCGGGGGCGGGGAGAGGGGGTCCCCGAGCCCCAGGAGCAGCTGGGCACAGGCGCCCGTGGCCGCGGGGCAGGCGGAGAGCGAGGCCTGCGCTCTGCCACGGACAGCAGCTGCCCCGAGTCCCGGTCAGCCGGTAGAAAAAAGAGAGCGTCACTTTCCTGCTGCCCGCGCGCTGGTTGAGGTCTTGGGTTGATCTGGTTAAAGTGAGGTGTGCACGAGTGTGTCCGGTGCCTTTGCGCAGCGCCCGGGTTCCGCCCCAGCCCCGGTCGCCTGGCAGAGAAGCCTCAAACCCATTCGGATGGGAATCATGACCTTTCTCCCGCCTAACCCCGGGAGGAGGCTGGGCCAGACACGCATTGGGACAGACAAGTCGCCGATCGATGTTAAAAAGTACCGTTGGCATTTCAGAAGTCATTACGCACTGTCTGAAATTCCAGAAAAATCTACTTTCCTGGAGGCTGCAGTTTCCCAGACACAACAACTAGACAAGTTTGCTATGTTTTATGGAGTGTCTCTTTCTGCTGTGAGCGCCCAGTAAACAGGAGCGTGTGTGGGGGGGGCACTTTTCTGTGTTCTTGAAAAGGACAAACATCCAGGATCTGGTGCCCAAATTCTGCTATTAATCAACTCTAGGTCCAAGCATTTCTAGGACTCAATCGCCCTAAATGTAAAGTGGCAATTCAAAAATTCCCTTCCTAACCTCCCTCACAGAAGGTTTCTGAGGATAAATGATTGAACAGATAGAGCACTTTCTCAAGGAAGTTGGTGTCCTGCTGATTGAGCGGAGGAGGGGGGGTGACAGGCCACCTTCAGGGTTTCTCCCCATGTCCTTGAGAGCACTCTGGATGTGCTGTTTAAAGCAAGCTGTGGACTTTTCTTAACTGAGGCTCACACTCCTGTGTGTGTGTGTGTGTGTGTGTGCGTGTGCACCATCTAGAGGGTTTTGCTTTTGATTGGTGTATGGCTGTTACAAACGTCCACGTGGACTGTGCTGGGGGCAGCAGTTTGGTTGGGGAGTGGAGCTGTGACTTGTTCTGAAGATGCCATGTACCCAGCTCAGGGTAGTGCAGAAGAGGATGGGCACGGGGAGGCCTCACCCCTGCCCCAAACCGCCCCTGCCCCGGCGCTTAGCACAACCTCGATTTGGTGAGGTTTTCTCTCCTTGCTTTTGCTTTGCAAAATTCACCACATAGTTTGGGGTGTCTTGGGGTCTGCAACTCATTAGCTGTAAAATGTTTTTTGGTTTGTTTCTTATGATTAAAAGCAGCAGTGCGTTCCCCCCTCCGATTCCTCCACGAATTAAATGTGTGCCCATAAGATAGCTCACAGAGAGGGAGGTCTTCTGACTCTTGTGCACATTTCTGCTGTCTTTAAAAAAGAAAAAGAAAAAAACTCTCTCTGACGCTTCCTGCACAAGGATTTAAGTGCTGGTTTCTGGAATCCTCAAAACCACTGATTAATTTTTAATACCAATTGTATGTTTATTTTTGACTGTGGATTTAGAGGCTTTGCAATTTTTCAGGGTTTGAGAAAGACATAATTATTCTTGGGAGGTTCCATAAATAGGACAGGGCACTGAAAGAAGGGACTCTTCTCCTTAGATTTAAGACATTGGCTGAGGCTGAGCAGGCACAATATCCTTGAGTTAGAGGTTGATGAAGTGTCCCTGTGTAAGCTAATGGAAGGCTGGTGCCGGGCTCAGATGCCCTCAGAAGTTTCGTGATGGTTGTAAGTCACTTATGGTCACTTATGGAACACCCCTCCCAACCCCCGGAAAGGTCATACAGGACCGCGATCTCTTTTCTGAAATCTGTGGAGCCAAATATATTTCAAGATTCAGTATTATTGAGATCTTTGCATGGCAAGATGGATGGATGGATGGAGAGAGGCATAGGGTCATAGGCACATACTGTATCTTGGTCTGAAGTTGCATCCTGTAATTGCACATGTTGGTAATTTTGCATGAAAAGTACAATTATTTGCATAAAGGAGGATAATAAAGACCCACAGTGACTTCGTTTCACTTCAGATCAGGGTCGGACACCAAATGAATTAACTACAAATAACCAAACCTTTGGAATGTCAGTGCTTTGGAGATTTTGGGTTTCTGATGAGGGATTTGAGGGCTGTCATGGGGAAGATTGAGTGGGAGCAGATTGTCAGGGTGGAGAAGTGTCATGCTGATAGCAGGAGTGATGCTCAGGCCATTCCCTGCGTACAGTGACGTGTCCACCCTGTACACTTAGCGCACGCCCATAGGTTTTCTTTTCATCCATCCTTTCCTGTCCTTCGAGCTGAAACTCTCCACTCTGTTTCCGCTTTTTGTGGTTATTTCAGCATCTTGGAAAACACCTTGCTAAGCCATCAGATCTGAACTTGTCCTGGTTCTCTCTTCTGTACCCCAATTTTTTGACTAGTGCTTGCAAACTCCATGACCTACAGACAAAGTACTGTTTTATCCACACAATGTTTAAAAAAGTGAATAGGCTCCCAACATTTAAAAGCTGGGAGAGTTCACATATAAAAATCAGGATTTCCACAATGCCTACAGATATCCAGACATCATGTTGTACTCTATAACCGTATATAATTTTCATCTACCAATTTAAAAAAAATTATTTCTAGTTTGCTAGGAGTTGCATGTAGAATTTTATCCAGTGCTTTTTTGTATCTGCTTAGATGATCAAGTAAATATTCTCCTTTATTCTAAAAAATGAGAAAATCAAGATTTCCAATTTTTCTGAAAGTGTGTATACTCTGCCAAACTTGGATGCATTTTCCTGTACGGCTGCCTTGTGCCAAAACTGAGCAGGGTGTCCCTGTGTCCTTGCTTTACACAGGGACAATTCACCGACCTCTAATTCAGGTCCTCTCTGCCCCTGCTCACCTGCCTGGCCCTTCCCTAGGGTGGTTGAGTTTTGTTTCAGCCTCTTCTTGGTTCATCTCATTGTCCACCATTAGCTTAATCACAAGATGGCTACAGCCAGTCCGAGAAGAGCTCAGAACTCTCAATTATATTAGTAGTTAACACCTCCGTGAGCAGAGGTTAAAACAAGCATTTGGATGTATGAGCTATTTCATAACATCCATAGTCACGCAAAGCAAGGTTAATCAAAATGAGTCTTTGGTATATTAATTGGAGTCAAGGAGAATATTACTGAATTAATGGAATAAATGGAAATCTGATTGACAGAACATTTTTAAAGCCATCTGCTTTGTTTCAGTGTCAGATTTATTAAGGTATGATTTGTACACAGTAAAATTCACGTTTTTGAGTAGACGGTTCTAAGTTTTGACAAATGCACAGTCATGCAAACAGCATCACAATTAATGTATAGAACATTTCTGTCATTCCCCCAAATGCCTGTGTCCCTTTGCAGACACCTCCTTTCTCTGCCTGCAACTCCGGCAACCACTGATGTGTTCTCAGGCTCTAGAGTTTAACTTTTCTTACTGCCATAAAAATGGGATCGTGTGGCCTGCAGCTTTCGAATCTGCTTTGCTTCACAGAACAAGATGCATTTGATATTCACCTGTGTACCAAAGGTTTGTTCCTTTTGGAAGCTGAATAGTATTCCATTGAATGAATGCACCACAGTTTGTTTTGTTTATTCATTTCATAGTCAAAGGCTATTAGGATTATTCTAGTTTGCAGCAATTATGGAAAAAGTCACTACAAATATTCACAAACAAGTTTTTGTGCGAACATACATTTTCATTTCTCCTGAATAAATACCTAGGACTGGTATTGCCAGGTAGTATGGTAACTATATAGATAACTTTATAGGAAACTACAAACTCTTTTTAAACATAGTTTTAACATTTTGCATTCGCACCCACAATGTATAAGTTTCGGTGGTTTTGTATCTTCAGCAGCACTTGATATTATCCATTTTATTTTGTTTGATTTTGTTTAGTCATTCTAATAGGTGTATCACAGATATTCCTTTGAGGTTTTAATTTTCACCCTCATGACTAATAATGTTAAACATTCTTCCTTGTGCTTAATCTCCATCTTTATTTGGTGAAATGTCTTTTTCAAATCTTGTGCCCATTTTTTATTGGTTGTTTATTTTTCTATTATTTATCTCTAACAGTACTTTGTATATTATAGATGAAAGTCCTTTTTCAGATATGTGTTTTACAGATATTTTCTCCCAGTCTGTGTCTTTGGAAAAACAGAGGTTCTAAATTTTAGTGACATTTAATTTATTAATGTTTTCTCTTAGTGGTTGTACTTTGATGTCACATCTAAGAAGTCTTTGCCTAACGTAAGGCCATAGTGATTCTCTACATGTGTATATATAGTGTTGTTCAGGACTTCTATATTCCTACTGATCTGTTTGTTCTATTAGTTACTTAGAGAGGGGTATTGAAGTCTTCAAGTAAGTTATGGTTTTATCTGGTTTTTTTTAAGATTATTATATCTTTTTGGTGAATCAATTACTTTTATTTATTATGTTATGCTTCTCTTTATCCTTAGAAATATTCCTTGTCCTGAAATCTATTTTATCTGATATTAATAAAGCCACCTCAGCTTTCTTTTGATTAGTACTTACATGGTAATATCATTTTTATCTTTTTACTTTTAGCATGTGCCTTTATATTTAATATTGATTGTTTATAGCCAGCACATGGTTCAGTTTCACTTATCTGATCTGATAATCTCTATCTTTTAATCATCATGTTTAGTCCATTTATATTTAATATAATTATTCATATTTGTATTAAAATATATCATTTTCCTCATTATTTTCTTTGTGTCCCATCTTTATTTTTTCCCCTCTTTTTCTGCCAGCTTTTAGATTGAGTATTTTTTTATGATTCCATTTTATCTCCACTGTTGGCTTGTAATTTATACTTCTTTTTTAAATTTGAGTCGTTGCCCTCACATTTACAAAACACATCTTTAATTAATCATAGCATACATTCAAATTATGTTATACTACTCCATATGTTGTATAAGAACCTTAAAACAGTACACTCATGATATTTTTCCTCTAATTATTTTCAAGTGTACACATCCATTCACCCCAGGTATGATTAAAAGAATTGCCAATTAGTGATTACTTTGTATATTTTAAAGAAGACTAAAAATCGTGTTTAATTGTCTTGCTTTTGTTAACGAGTAGGTATTTCTGATATTCTTAAAATTGTTTCCTCTTTAAGACATTATTCTCTCTCCTAGCTGTGTGCCGAGCTCTCTTACTTACATACCCTAGGAATTCAGAAGTTGCTGTCTTCAAGGAGAGAACAAAGGCGAAATACAATCCCTCAAGAGTCTGAATCAGCAAAATTTCCAAGGCGTTGGTTACTCTCCCCAAAAGACTGATTTCTTGTCTTCTGCAGCGTGTACATATTCTTTCTTTTTTTTCTGATCAAGGATGTTCTTAATGGTGTATTAGGAGTGTGAGGTTAACACTTGCACCTAGCTGGGATCCTAAAGCAATTGCAGCCATGTGCTGAGGTGTCACTTACCAATTAATTAGGGAGGCTCAGTGTCATAGAAACAAAAGCTTAAGTGTGAGCTTCTGTTCTGCAGGTCCCTGGATAATTGGTCAGAAGTCTTTGGTCACTAGCAGCAGGAATGTCTTCGTGCCCCCTAAGTGATAAGTAATTAGGGATTAGAGAAGCACGTGACTCCAAAAAGAGCCGAAGGTCCAGGATTCCCAAGAACAGGAAGCTGCCCGTACTGGAGTCATTATCATTATCTGGAGTCTCTGTGGTTGTCATTGTCCCTGGCTTCTTTCGGACGCCACTGTTGGGTTACGGGGGCTCAACCCATCTTATTTACTTTGGTCTCTATGCTCACGTTTTAGATTCCAGGGAGAAAGGAGCCCACACCTTGGCTGAACTTTACGGTCACCTGGGGAACTTTTGAACATGGCCTGTCCCAAACCCCTGCAGCGGGGTCTTGGTGGGGGCAGGCACAGAGACAGGGGTGATCGTGCTCACTCTTTAAAAGCTCTTCAGGTCATTCTAAGCATAGTCAGGGATGCGAAGGGGTTGCCCAGACCCGTCTCTGTCTAGAAAAGCGTAAGACGATGTTATTGATCATCGCACCATTTCGTATTCGAGGGCAAAGGTTTATTCCTGGAGAGAAACTGAAGAGCTGTTACTAAAGAAGGAGGGGCGGGTGCTGGATACAAAAATCACCCGTGTCCGTCCCGGCGGCCGTGAGACCTCGTGTGCGTGCAGTGAAAACTGAAGTAAAGGCCAGCTCTTCTGAGCCGCAGTTTTGTTCTGTAAGCCTGGATGATACCTACTTTGTAGGATGGTGAGAATATTTAATGAAAAATGAGTTTGAGATGCAGCCAAGCCTGCTATATTTGTCTCCAAGGGCTATTGTAACAAACGAGGTAGCTTAATGTAACAAAATGTATCCTCTCACAGTGCTGGGGCCAAAAGCCCAGCATCGTGTGTTGGCAGGACCACGCACCCCCCTAAGGATCCAGGTGGATCCTTCCCACCTGTTCCAGCTTCTCTTGGTGCCCAGCATCCTGGGTCTGCGGCGGCATCACTCCAGTCTCTGTCTGTCTTCACTGGCCATCTTCTCTCTCTGCCTTCCTTTCTCTTCTCCCATAAGTACGCTTGTCATTGGATTTTTAACCCACCGTAATCCAGGATGATCTCCCTTCAAGATGCTTCTCTTAGTGACATCTGCAAAGACATTTTTTCTCAGTGAGGATGCACTCACAGGTTCCACGTGGACAGATCTTTGGGGGCCATTCATACATTAAGGCCTGGCACTTAGTAAAGTTCAATGAATCATAGCTATTATTATTTGTATTATTATTAAAGCCATAAAGAAGCAGAATCACCCAATATGATACAGTGGACACCACACATAGATAATTTTTTAAATACCTGAGAATAAGTAAAAACAAAAACAAAAACAAAAAAACCAGTGCATTTGACAATATCAGAAAATAGAAAAAACTGGTCGAGTGTGAGGTATCCATTTTTTATAGACCTAAACAGAAAGCCAGGGGTTTATATTCTGAGACATCCCTTGACCGTTTCATGCTTAAATACAGCTTGGACATAATTCCATTTGGCTTAGTTTATAATGCTCTTGATACCTCCTGAAACACCCTTTCTCCCTCTGAGTTCTCGGAGTCATCAAAACCATCCACGGCAGCTCCCAGGCCTCTCCTAGGTTAATTTTTTCTTCCAACTCTGCAGTCGACTTTTTTCATCTTTCTTGCTCAATCCGTCCCTCTGGCCCCATAATTATAATGTTTGTTTTTTGCTGTGTTTCCTCACTGTCTCTGCGGACTCAGACGCTGTGGAAATTGGATAGAACACTCCCCACTTTGGCACAGGGTGGTCCATTAGCAGTTCTTTGAGAAAATAAGGGATTCTCATTTTCTAAAATGAAAGAACTTTTAGGACACCCCCCCACATGCCAATCCACACCACACACACACACACACAAACACAAACACATACACGAACACACAACTAAGAGCTAGTTTCTGATCTATTGAGTTACAGCTTAGTGATGATTTTAAGCCAAAACAAAATCAAAACCAAACAAACAAACAAATAAAAAACCCTCATGCTGTACATAGGATCAATACTAAAAATGTGACTTTTGTCTCCATTGGAAACAAGGAGGTTGT
>CAUYSK010019204.1:0-28567 GCA_963575035.1 Avahi laniger | reverse complement strand
GAGAGAGAGAGAGAGAGAGAGAGAGAGAGAGAGTTTCAGACCCTATATGTTTGGATTAAACAGGGATTTCTATATATGGAGCAGATCCTAACCGTGTCTGAATACACAAGTACACAAGCAGTTTCAGTAAGGACATGATATGGGAGGAAAAGAAAATGTTTCTTTGCCCCAAAATATGTCTTTTTTTTTAGTGTCCTGTCATGGGCCTTAAATTACACCTTTAGTTTCATGCCAGCAAGTTGAGAAAGTATTTCAATGTTCAGGGGACTCCTATTAAACATAACACAAACAGCCCTGGCAGGAGAAATGCTAGAGTCACTGTTATTATTTAATACTCTGGCAGAACGTGGAAACACAGATCGAGCTGGAAGTGGCAGCCCAGGACGGAGGAGGTGTTGAGGGGGGTGACTCCAAGCCGAGCTCTCCCGGGCTAGCCACCTGTGTGGTGTCTGGGGCGGAGGCAGAGTGTCCGCACAGTCTGCCGAAGAACATAAATTGACTTCTCCTCTTCTTATAAAAAGAATTGCTGCTGTTTCAAAAATTACCATCAAAAATTCCAAAAATTTGTTCTCAAGAAACTTTCCTAAAGAGGAAAAATAGTAACAGTGTGGTTCGGGATTTTACTACGCCACCAGAACTCTCAAAGAACTCTCGTGAAAATCGGTCCACTCCCATCATTTTGGTGTGCACCAGCCCTTCTCTATATTTTGAGGACAATTTCAATCCTTCTGTATAGAATTTTTTTTTTGAAGGAAATTCTAGTTTTGTGATGCTACGGTCCGGGCAGAATGCTGACCTTGGGACAGTGTAATCGCATCGGTTAGAACGTCTGGCTATGGGGAACAGAACGCAGCTCAATCTGGCTCACACACATGGGGACTTAGTTGGCTTCTGGGACTACTGAGCCCCAAGGTGGCTCAGGTGTCAGCCAAGGTTTGCTGTGGAGGTTCGTGCAGCATCAGTCCTTCACCTGCATTTCTCTGCAGTTCCTCCACCTCAGGTCTCCCCGAATGTTGGCTTCACTTTCAGACAGTCTTTCCTGTAATAGTGACTTGTTTCAGTGGTTGGAGACCTCACATCCACACTGTCCACGGTACAGAGGGCTGGAGACACCTTTACCCCAAAGCCCTGCCATCCATTCTGATTAGAATGGCTTGGGTCATATGACCACTCCTGACAAATCGTTTTAGCCCTGTCCTGATTGGCTTAGCCTAAATCACATGCCCCACCCCTGAAGCTGGATCAGAATTAGTCCCACTGGAACCACACATAGGGAAACAAGAGAAGTAGCAAAGGGGTAAAGGAAGAAGAAGGGGGGAAAAGGCTAGAAGTCAGGAGCATGTAGAGAATTAGGCCAGCTTTTGAGTCCTAGGTCTCCGCTAGCTGTTCACTGCACAAGTGACTCACATTATATAAGCCCCAGTTTCCTCACCTGTAAGTGCTGACTACAGTAACGCTACCTTGTAGAGCTACTGTGAGAATTCAGTGAAGAGTGCATGTAAGATGCTGAGAACAGTGCCTGGCATGTCACTCAATAAGAGCGAGTTACTATTATGTCAGGGTGGTGGGTGTTCACCTGTGGAGCTAAAGTCCCTTTCCTAATTCACCTCTTCTATCCTTCGATATTATTGGGGAAACAATCGTAGAAGCCTGGCCCTCACTCACAAACCCACATTCCCTGTCCTGAAATGGTTCCTTGACATCTTGATTTCTTCTAAGTATAGCTAGTTTTGTTTGACCTGGCACGGGGGCATGTTCCCTGAGCTATATGCTTGGACCAGGAACTCTGAAAAGAATTTAAGGGAAATATTTAGGTAAAATTTCCTCCAAAACAGAAATAGTGTAACCAGCCAAAAGAGTCTATGAAAGAAAATGTATTTTTTAATTAAACTTGTTTCCTGCAAATAAAGACACACATCCCAGATGTGAAGAACTAAATGTAACATCTGCAAATGTAACAATTACGTCTGCCTTCAGAAAACATAGCCCAAAATAGCTAGTGAGAGAACAGAAAGGGCCACATCCTGATTATAACCCTGACTTGTTAGGGAGGGTAGTTTATCATCCCAGCAGTTCAATTTCAGATTTGAATTGGCTGCATTTTTCTCAGCCAGTAAAACAAGTTCCTCTGCCCAATTTCCCAATCATTTTATCAGAGTTAGTGGACGTCTAGTTTGTAAATGCCTTCAGTTGTTCACTTTGGAGTGACGCCTTCTGCTGCCTTCAAATGCTCCAGCCTGAAATATTCTTCTCCCCCACACCCAGCTTCCCTTGGCCAGGCCTGACGAACCCAGATTCTTTCCTCCAGCGTCTCGGTCTCGTCACTCCCAAGGATAAGAGTGTGTGCATCAATGTCCCTTTAGCGAAAAGCAATGATTTATTCCTCCAGCTGGTACTTTTCTGGTTTTCCCTGAAACCCAATCAAGGACGGAAACACAGAAACATCCAGGCCCCTGGAGCCTTCGTCATTTTGTTGTGGCTTTCCCTCCCTTTCTTTCGCTGGAAGAAAATTTGAGAACGGGCCAGAGCATATTATGGACATGATCAAGGTGCCGCAACAAGGTTTCCCCGTAAAGATAGACTAAAAACATTAAGAAATGTGAGTGCAGAAAGACCGCACCTGAGAAGGCAGAAGGACAATACTAACAATGCTGTAGAAGGTAACAATGGATCGAGGTATCGTGCTAGGAATTCTGCCTGCACCTCAACACTTAATCTCTAGAACAGCCGTGGGTGGGTACACAATGGTCCACATCACAGAAGAGGGGGTTGGGGCTGGAGAAGTGGAGGGGCTGGCCTAAGGTTCCCCAGGCTCCTGAGCTCAGCAGGGATTCAAATCTGTCTGATTCCAAATCCAGGCTCTTTCTGTCTGACATTGCCTTGGCCATTTGGCTAGAGACTATATGATTACGGTTTTAGTTGTGGGCTTGCAGAATTTGTTAATTCAAACAGCAAAGAAGCTCAAAACAAAGGAAAGCTAACACAGGGTTAGATTAATTCATTGATGAGAGCACTGAAAAAAAATCGTGGCTGTTTAAGGAGTGTACTCAACTGCTGAGTGTCCTGATTCGCTCGTGCTCTTCAACAAAACCTTTGATCACTCACCGTCACAGGCACCTGGAAGGACGGGCCGCCAGCATAGTCTGGCTTTCTCACTTTCTCTTTCCTTCCTTCCCCAAATATTTATTCAGCACCTAACCCTTGCTGACGACTGTATTAAGCACAATACATAGAACATAAAATGAATAATGTACAATATAATCCCAGTCCAAAGTCAGTTTATTTTTGGGTTCCATGGAGGGTTCGGTGGAGGGTTCCATGAGGAGGGGATGGCTGAAGTGGGGACAGCCGGCTGGGGACACCCTGCATTTCTGCCACCGTCAGGCAAGGAACTCGATGGGAAGAAGAAAAGTGTCAAAATTGTCTCACGATGGGGAGACCATGGTAAGTACGAGAAGAGAAGAACAAGGCACTGTGGTTTTGAGGTGGGGGTGACCCCAGGCTTGGCTTCGTGGTGGAGGGAGCGAGTGAGCTGGTCCTTGAAGGTAGGCTGGGACGCTGGAGGTCCTGGTGCCCACCTGGGACTCCCTGGCCATCAACCCTGGTGTTGCATTCCCAAGGACAAGGACACCCTGCTTTTCTGCTACCATCAGGCAACAAACCCAATTTCAGACTACATAAAGTATAAAATAAATAAAACTTCCCCAAAGTGCAGGCTTTTCTGCGAATACTCAGTTGTGATTCCTGACACTCAGTGAATCAGTAAGTGTTTCCTGAGGCCTACTGGGGACCCAGATCTCCTGTGGCCACTCTAAGCCTGGCCCCCCTGCCAAGAGGACCCTTGTCACCCTCCTGAACAACTGATTTTGCATCCCTCCCTGGCCAGAAGTTACTCTCTTCACTTGGTGAGTCCTCACCTCTTTTTGCGTTTGACTCATGTGGTCTTGAGTCCTCTCCGGTGGTGGAAGGCGTGGAGCTGATCCAGTGAGCGAAGGTTCCATGGGGGTTCTGTGGAGGGTTCTGTGGAGGGTTCCGTGGAGGGTTCCGTGAGGACAGAGTGGATGAAGGGGTGGCAGTCGGCCAGGGAAGAGCATCAGAACCGGGAGGCAGCATGGGAACCGAGAACAAAAGCTGTGTGTGGGGAGCAGAGCCCAGGGTCAAGGAATCTGGAGCAGAAGCCACCACGCTGAGGGTCACGAGCAGGAGGTGCCACCAGATGCCAGCAGACACAGTGGCCGCAGCAGCCTGGAAGTGCACCGGGGGCTGGGAGGCCGGGACCTGCGTGGCTGCAGCCATCTGGGGCTCTGTGCTCCTCCGCTTTCTTCTGTGGTGTCCTTTGCTAATGTGAGAATCAGTTTCCTTCAAAGCTGTGCTTATTTTTAATGATTTATTTGTTAGGATGCTTCTCTAGCCTTAAACGGTCTCTGGGGATGAGCTCTCTGAGGCCGAGAGCAGGTGGGAGCACACTCTCCCGTCAGTGACTTGTTCCTGATTCCAAGATTCAGGAAGCTGGAATGTGACTGTGGATACTGAAGTGAAAACACAGATGACGTTGAACGAGGCAAGCCAGTTGAAAAAAGGGAAACAAAAACGAACAACTTCAGACAGACAGCTCAGGGCGTGCCTGCAAAAGGGGGGGATAAAATGAAACCAAAGTAACGGACAGTTTGGTACCTTGGGAGGCAGGAGTGGGGAATTCAATACGCTAATGAAAAATGGCGGCCAGGGAACAAGGCAGGAGAAATGAGGGTCTTTCTCTTCTAAATGACTCGAGATGTGACGTTTGCCACCCCAGCTGGCAGGGGGTGGTTGCTGAGGGCCGTGGGGGTTGGCCAGGTTGGACTTGACACTGGGCGACCCATTGGGGAGTTTCTGAGTTAACCCGTCTTTCAATTCCTTCCAAGTCATTGCCAAACACGAGGTGGGAAAAATTAAAAATAGAAGGGAGGAAGGAAAGTCACAAAGATCACTTTCCTGGTTTCTGTGGAAGTTCTGGCTGTGGGTATTAGTTTGTATTGATCCTCACGCCAGGTCTGGAAGGCAATGCTCGGGATTTTACTCACATAGATGGTAGCTCTATGTGAGTTAGAAAACAATGCCCCTGTTTAGTGGAACCAGGATCAGTGGTATATGATTTGGCAAACAGGTGGCACCTTTGTGTAAAAGAAAGGAGCATCCCAAGACACACAGCTTGGGCAAGTGAGCACAGCTGGATTTCAGTCCCCACTCTCCCCTTGGTCAGGGGTCCTTGTGCAGTCCACAACCTATACAACCTTACCCAGCAGTGCAGGCCATGCTTTGGAATCTTCTCCTGCCACATGGTACATGTTGAAGAAAGAGAGCTAAATAAAGGGAATATTTTGCCTCAGAAGACATCAGTCTCTGCCTGTTGATTGATGGTGCCTGATCTCCTCATCACCCTACCTTGCCACAGCTCCCACTTAGCACTACCAACCCACCCCCAATCTAAATAAGGAAACACCCAGCTAAAAGTCATCCTGGAGGCAGAACTGCTAAGTAAAACAAACACATCGGCTCCCCTTCTAATTTTGCTTGTTCCTGTCATTTTTCACATATACTTGGAACTGGACTTGTTTCATTACAACAAAAAGTCATTAACTGCCTCGCACCGTAACAGGCTTGTTCTCTTCCAAATAAAACTACAACTCTACCGTTTTTGGAATGTCACTTCTTCAAAGAAGCTGTCCTTCTCTGATGCCCAGGCTGGGCTAACAGCTCCTCTCTGGGGGTCCAGAGCACCCTCCCGTGGCCTTGGCCGTGGCTGGACGCTAACCACACTCTACCGTAATGGCGTGTCCACCAGGATTTCCCGACCGGGACACGAGCAGCCTGAGAGCAGCAACAGGATCTCGTTCACCTCTGAACAAATCCTAGCACCTGCCGTAAAATATTTGGGGAATGAATGGTCTAAGAAAGAAAAAGGACATTGATTGTGTGCTCTATGAGTTTCCTACAGCTGCTGCTAAAAAAAAAGGACCACCGACTGAGCGGCTTAGAACAACGGAAATGTGTTGTGGAGGCCGGAAGTCTGAGGCCAGGGTGCTGGCAGAGCCATGTTCCCGCTGCAGTGCTGGGGAAGGGCCCGTTCTCGCCTCTCTTCTCACTTCTGGTAGCCCCAGGCGTTCCTCGGTTTGCAGACGCACCGCTAGAACTGACTCCACACGGCCTTCTTCCTGCGTGTCTTCACGTCGCCTTCCTTCCGTGGCCGTCTGTTTCTGTGTTCCCATTTTCCCTTTTATAAGGACACCAGTCACGCTGGCAACTTCAGCCCCAGATAGCCGGGCGCCAGGGCAGGGACCAGCTCTGGCTGGGGTCCGGGTGCATCTCAGCTCAAATCCTGCTTCGGCACCCACAGGCTGCGTGTCCTGTTTCCTCGTTGTTAAACAGGGACAATGACAAAACGACTGTCATAGAATGTGTAGCACGGAGACTGACGAAACGAGCTCATATCACGTCACAACACTCGAGCTAGGTCTTCCCAGGAAGCAGCCCCAGGGACTTTTAAGCGTGAAGAAGCATCTATTTCCTTTTCAACTCTCCCCGCTCCATCACTCTCTGCCCAGATGTGATATTCTGAGGAAAACGGGGGTGTCCAGGGGCAGCCCAGCCCGGACCCGCTCCCCCCTGCTGTAGCATCCCATTGCCACGAGCTCTCTATACCTGTCCCTCTGCATCTTGTCCCCACTGTCACTACTTCACAAACACAAGTTAACGATGGGGCCACTTTGGGGTGGCCACAGTCATGGAAATCCTTTAGAGGGCCTTTCAGTCAAAGGACACCCTAAACAGAAGAACTGACTATTCCCAAGAAAGCAAAACTCATGCATTCTTTGAAAGTCTCTTTCAGTAAGCAGCAACCCTACAGTCCTAAAGCTCACGTGTAACGCTGTTCCCTCTACCTCTTCTCTATTTTTTCTTTCTCTCTCTCTTTTTTTTTTTCTTGAAGTGCTATAAACTTGAGAAGGCTGAGTTTCAGCTCCTTCACTTCCTAGCTGTGTGGCCTTAGGCAAGCTACTTAATTTTTTTATGTCTCAGCTTTCTCATCTGTAAAATGGGTTAACAATCTGCTTCAGTGATCATTGCATGGAATAGGCAAACTGTCAGGCTTGGTAGTCCCTCTGAATATTATTTCCTCTTCCTTCCCTTCTTCCTTTGAGTCCTTTTTAGCTACATGCATTAAAACAAACATGTGATATTCATATAGAACATTAGAACAATTTTAGATATACTCAAGAAGAAAATGTGGACTCTAAATTCACTGACGCAACTTGTATCTTGAAAAATAGAAAAGTCAGCTTGGGAAGATGAAAAAATTCTGGAGATAGTGGTGACGGCTACATAATAGTGTGAATGTACCTAATGACAGAGAACACCTAAAAATGGTCAAAAGGGTAAACTTTATGTTCTATATATTTTACCAAAATGTAAAATACTTAAAATTGAGATATTTAAGTTAAAATTGTGTTAATTTAAAAAATAAAAAAGAGTTCATTCTGAATTTATTTTCCTTACTGGGCAAGGAAAAGAAAATAGATCCATGAATATTTAATACTTTACATGCCTTTCCCAATAATTTAACATTTTTTACAAAGTGTTCACTATTGTATAAGTCTATTCAGATTTCTTTGATCCTGAAATGTTGGTAGACATTGACACTATAATAAAAACTCATTCAAAAGCATTCTTTAAATTTTTCTCAGAATTTAAAAGCATGTCAAAATGCTTTGTTCTTTAGAAGGGTAACAGTCCCTTCAGCTGAGGCCTGGAACAGATTGAAACTCTCTTAATGGAGCAGGCAAGTATCTCTTATCAGAGAAATACAGAGGGTGAAGCCCTCGTGGGCTTTGTGATCCTGAGAAAGTGTTCTCTCTCTCTCTCTCTCTCTCTCTCTCTCTCTCTCTTTCTCTCTCTCTCTTCTCACCCCCCTTTTCTGAGGAAGAGAAGGGAAGGAAGCCGGAGCTCAGACACTATGCAAGCAAGCAAATTGGTTCAAATACCCCAGAAAGAATGAAAACAGAAGAGAGCATTTCACTGAGCGTCAGTAGCCTTGGGAACCTTGACCCTGAATTCACCTGAAATGGTTTCTTCAGTCCTTAGATGCTTATTATGGGCTCTCTTTTAAGGGTGCTGTGCTAGGTTCTTTCTCATAAATTAGGTAATTTAAAAGTTACCACTCTCCTGTGAAATACTGCTATCCCCATTTTAAAAAAAAATTTTAATGAGGTTCAAAGAGGTTAAAAAATTGCCCATTTACCATGATTGAAGCTATTCATAATATCTGGTCAGAGTCATTTAAGCAGAGCTATTCTTAACAGAACTGTGTTTCTGAAGAAGCATGGGGACCAGGTGTCTATATGTCAGGAAAGGTGTCCGTCCTCCCTGCCCACCCGAGGCGGTTGTCCAAGCTCCTGAAGGTAGAGCCTCACTCGCTGCTCACAGTCTGCAGCCCAGACTGGCTTGCCCTTCCTCCCCTTTGTGTGGACACAGAGCAATCCAGTCAGTAAGTGCACATTAGGTTTCCCCAGGAAGCCCCGTGAGATAGTACAGGGTGTCGACAAGGCAGGGGCATGGTGTGAGCACAGTGTCCGCGCTCAGGGCCCTTCCAGTGTGACAGGGAACTTTACCTGTCGTAAAGTACGAAATGTGAACACAGGACAGACTCTACAGTGCCCAATGATATTGGCTACCCATCACTGCTGCAATCAATTACCACAAACTGGCACAACACAAATTTATCATCTTTCAGTTCTGGAGGTCAGAAGCCTGAAATGGGTCTCACAGAACCAAAATCAAGGTGTAAGCAGGACTGCATTTCTCCTGGAGGCTCTCGGGGAAAAGCATGTCGTGCACTCTGCGGTTTCCAGGGGCCACTGCATCCCTTGCTCGTGATGCCTTCCTCCATCCTCAGCAATGCTGCATCTCTCTGTGTCTTTCTCCCGTGGTCACACCTTCCTCTGAATGTGTCTTGTCTCCACCGTCCACTTTTAAAGACCCTTGTGATTACATTGGTCCCACCGGGATAATGCACGGTCATCCTCACATCTAGAGGTCCTTAACTTAATCACACCTGCAAAAGTGTCTTTGCTATGTATGGCAACAGTTCCAGGGGGTGGGACACGGACATCTCTGGGGGCCATTATTCTGTCTTCCTTGCCGATCCTCATTAGGGGACACAGGACAGGATCCCACCGAAGGACCTACACTCAGCTAAGACCCTTCCTAGCTTTTTAAAAATTGATATCAATTCCTTGTTAAATTGAAATATTCAAGCCTGGTGCTACCAGGTAACAGCAAATCCCAGGTAACCTTGAATCGTGCATAGTCAGTTACAGAGAGGTAATGGGTTTGTCTGAGCTAACAGTCAGTGGAAGAGTCTTTGTGCATGGTGTGGCAGTTTCCCAAAAAATAAACATAGAATTACCAGATTACCCAGCAGTCCTGCCTCTGTGTATGCACCCAAAGGAACTGAAACCAGGGATGCGAACAGATATTTGTACACCCAAGATGTATCAATGATGAATGAATAAACAAAATGTGGTCTATGCATAAGATGGAACCTTATTCAGCCTGAAAAAGGAAGGAAATGCTGACAAATATTACAGCATGGACAAATCTGGAAGACATTATGCTCAGTGAAATTAGCCAGTCACAAAAGTACAAATAGTGTATGATCTCTCTTATATGAGATGCCCAAAGTAGTCAAATTCAAGAAGACAGAAAGTAGAAGGTGGTTACCAGAGGCTGGGGGAGGGGAGGCGGAGCTGCTCTTTGATGGACAGAGTTTCAGATCTGGGAGACGGAAAGTTCTGGAGATGGATGGTGGAACAACAATGTGAATGAATTGTACACTTAAAATGATTAAGATGCTAAATTTTATGTTACACATATTTTACTACAAATTTTTTAAAAGCTTTGGATTTTTTTATTTCAACCATTGATTAAGAAATGAAACCGAAATGCCGAAAAGTTAAGCTTTGATGAAGTTAGGAGTGCCGTCTTTTAGTCAATTTTTAGGGTTTTTTTGTTTGTTTTTTGTTTTTGTTTTTTAACCAGCTCTTCTGTTCTGGAAGTTGACGTTGGTCTAAATGGGCGGACCAGGCAGGGACAGCAAAAGAAAGGGCCAAACTGTCCCCGCACACCTTCCCTGGCCTTGGGATCTAAGCCAGGTTTTCTTTCCTTTTTCTCTTTGTCCTTTCCCCCGTCAGTGTCCCATTTCAGTCCGCTTTCCTGGAGCTCTGTGACAGCGAGAGGCCAGCATCTTCTGCTCCACACCGATAGCCCGCGGTCCCCACAGCTGCCACTAGCCCTTGGGCAGGGGCCCAGGGGCTGCGAATCATCAGGCGCAGGCAGTGAACCCAGACGCTTATACGCAGTGCTCGGCAGTACGTTTGCATCCCTGCAAGATTAGGTGTCCCGAGCCTCGCGGGTCCTTGCAGAGCCGGGCTCAGCCCCACGCGCTCCCAGGACCCTCGGGGCTCTGGCGGCTGGGAGAGAGGAGATGACACTTCGAGGCAGCCACGGGGCTCCGCGCACATACTTAGAGGGTCACAGATGAGAGGAAAGACCACACTCCGGCTGGAAACCAGAAGAGCCCGAGAGACGGTTCGCAGGTCTGTGGATCAAGACGCGAAGTGCCCAACGCAGCCCTCCCCACACGGGCAGCAAGCGCCACACCCGCAGCGACCACCGTCACTGTGGGCGTTGTTACTGAGTGACTTGGGACATACTTACATCCAACCTGGAATGCATGTTGGGCTTGTCATTTTAACCCAAAAATAACATGTCTAATTAAGCATTTTATGACCCAAGTACAGGCCCAGTCAGTGATCTTTCTTCACAGAGCTTAGAAAACGGGAATTGGAGGAGTCAGAATTTGCATCTCTTGACAGATGGACCACAGGAGAATTCCCAACAGCTCGGCAAGTGGATTTAAATTCTCGCTCTGATTCCATGAGCGGGGAGCAGCCTTCCAACTGTCGCTGGGTTTCCCCCGTGGAATCTCCGACTAAGGTGGGGAGGTGTCCGATCCTGGGGGTCCTCGTATAAAATGGGCTCCAGGTTTGAGTTCTAATCCTGCCACGGACAAGCTGCCCGGCGTTCAGTGTGCATTTTTACCTCTCTGGGTCTCAGTTTCTTGGATTAAATTATCTCAGACATCTTTTTGGCCCTAACAGCCTGTGATTGTGAACACTCCTGGCAGTTACACTGGTCACAGCACTAAATGAACTCAGCATTCTCCTTTTATCAACTGGCCTGTCCTGAGGCTGATTTAGATGTGCCACTTCCTCTGATTCTGATTATTCCGGGGGAAATAATAAAAATTTAGTTTCTGGACTCGTTAGCCTGAGAACAAAGCCCTACCTTATGCAGAGGCACCCCAAACTTAGTAATTCTGTCTTCAAATTCTCCAAATACATAAGCTCCAGCCTCTTTTCCATCTGAAAAATAAAAGTAAAGCTAAACTTCAGTTTGCAAAGAATGATTGAATGTTTAAGGGGGAAAAAACTTCATGAATTACACATTTGAGTAAGCACAAGTTATTCCATTCGTTGACTTTCCGTGTGTCACTGGGCTGCAAATTTACACTACCAGTCAGAGGAAAAAGAAAACGTAGTCTCTTTAGTTTTAGTCTGAAACCAGTCTGGTCTTCCTCCTGAGCGCCCACCTGCCAGGGGGCAGAGGAAAGACAGTTAATGTATAGACTGTTTTTCAGCCTTAGTTACATGCAGTAATTTAAGCAATTCTTTTGGCGCTCAGTTTTAGGGGAATGCTGTCTCCATGCCCCTTTTCCACACCCACCCCTTCCAAGACGGTATCTGATATATGGGGTAGGAGGCTTCCTGCAATCTCATGATGGTGGGATGAGAGGTTTTGGGGACCCAGGGACTATCTTCAGCCCCTTGCAGTCTTGGCCAACTTGGCTTGATTTTGTCTGTTGGATCAGCCAGTCTGCTGGTGGTGTCTGTGCCCCACGAACCCCTGCCCCTTCTTTGCCAGTGGGATCTCCCGTCGTTTCAGTCTTCTCGGCTCTAGCTGGCCAATAGATCACTGAGGCCAGTTCCCTGGCCCAGGCTCTGTGGTGGGGCCCCTTATCTTACCACGATTGGCCCATGGCGACTCTGCCTTTCCACTCAGCATTTATGCCACGACAGAAACAAAGTAGGGATGAGAGTGTTAAGTAGACTCATTCTCTTTGCCAACATGTCACAGTACCATGTTGGATCACCCCACAGTGGCCTAAGTCCCTGCATAGCATTTTTTCTAGCGTTCTAAATGGTAAACAGGGAAAGCATGCCCAATCCCTCTACCCACTCCCATGTTCTCTATGATTTATCTGTCACCAGTCCTGTGCTGGTAGTTTAACAGCAGGCTTTCCAGGAATTTGAAGTGTTTGCCAATTACCATGATGTAAATATTCCCACCACATCCAATCTTAAGCTGCTAACTATTTAACCATCAGCTTGCAAAGTGCCTGGAGTTTCAACCATCAGCTCTTAACCAAACCAGCTCCCACATACCACTGTCTAACACTCTCAATCCTCTTCAGCATAAAGACAGAAAATTGCAACAAAGTTCCAACCAGCTACCTCTCCTGCCTCTTTCCCTGTATTTTTTCTCTTATCATCTCCGAGAACATTATCGCTTCTCAGCCTTTTGGCTAAGATCAAGTGTAGAATCATCTCCAAAGATGAGAAGGGGGGAGTTTTCTCCCTTTTTTTTTAATACCCAGAGCAGCAATCTGCACAGCCAAGACAGGCATCTTCTCTACACTTAGGCATGAACTCTAAGATCTGAGCTCCCCAAGGTAGGTTCTTAAGATGCTAAATAGGAGCTAAAAATATTAAAATATGTTTTTCTTTCCCAAGTCCTATTGTCAGGCTGTTATAACAACATTTGAATGTCGGGAACCGAGTATTCTATCCTTCATATTGGATCATTTCTATTGATCTACCTTCAAGTTCACTGATGCTTTTTGTCATTTCCATGGAGACCATTCAGTTAGTTTTTAAAATTTTAGTTATTATATTCTTTGCTTCTAAAATTGCCATTTGATTCTTTTTTCCATTTAGTATCTTTATTTGTATACCGAGATTTTCTTTCTTTCCATTCATTTCAAGAGGGTTTGCCCTTGCTGCATTGAGCATTTTTGTAATCACAGCTTTAAAGTCTTTGTCGAGGCCGAGCATGGTGGCTCACGCCTGTAATCCTAGCACTCTGGGAGGCCAAGGCGGGCAGATCATTTGAGCTCAGGAGTTTAAAGCCAGCCTGAGCAAGAGTGAGACACTGTCTCTACCAAAAAAAAATAGAAAGAAATTAGCTGGACAACTAAAAATACACACACACACACACACACACACACACATATATATATATATATATATATATAATTAGCCAGACATGGTGGCACATGTCTATAGTCGCAGCTACTTGGGAGGCTGAGGCAGGATGATCACTTGAGCCCGGGAGTTTGAGGTTGCTGTGAGCTAGGCACCATTGCACTCTGTTCAGTGAGACTCTGTCTCAAAAAAAAAAAAAAAAAAAAAAGAAGATTCACGTGCTGAGTGACCACCAAGTGTGGGATTCTGGACGTGTTTTCCTCTATGTGGGCTAAATGACATGAAAGGATCCTTTTATTTACAATGTTCAGCATTCTACATAATTTGATTTGTGGCACAGATGCAAAAAGGTTTTTCTGCCAATAAAATAAAAACAAAAACTCACAAAGACCCCAACTTCCCACAGGTTACCTAATTAGACAGTCATTCCTTAGATTACACATTTTATCCTTGGGGTTCTTATGCTAAAATTTCAATATTCTCAGAAGTCATACATTAATCAATTAATCGAGTTGTATATTAATATCTAAGCAAGAATTTGTTTACTTGATCATTTTTCAGTTGCAGAAATTGTCCAGAGAACTCAACTGGAAGGAAGGAAAGGAGAAAGTTCAAAGACTGGAGTGACACTCAAGAAAGACTCGTCTGGATGAAGCTCCACAAGGAAACTTGGCAATCAGCAAATCTGTCTTATTTTATTCCAGAGTATAGCAAACTCCATCCTGGAATCCCATAGCAAAAAACAGTTTTAGAAAAAAAGAATACCTCTTTCATTAAAAAGATCTCAATAACCTTGGTTGAAAGATGTTAGAATAACTGTTTAAAGTATATGTAAGGCAAAATGTGTGATAGGATACAGTGGAAATGTAGGATTTAGATTTTTCCAAAAACAGGTTTGAATATTTGCTCTTATAAACTGTGCAATGTTGAGCAAAGTACTTTAATTCTCTAAATTTAGAAAATAAGGAGATGAGGTTAAAAATAAATATTACTCATCTTTTTTCTCTTTATGTATTCATCTATGAATAAAAGTTTTGCTGGTAAAATATTTGTGAAATGTTAGCTGGGGAGAGAGTTTTTATTTATGTATTAACTGTTTGCCTAACAGAAATAAAAAATGTGAGAAATACAGGTGGATGAAAAGGAAAAAGGAAAAGATGGCTTCTTCAAATTTGCACTAATTTTTAAGTAACAACTCACTCTTTCTTTTTTTAAAGCAATCAGAGGAGGAGAAAACAGACTTACTTACTCTCTAGGGAAAACCAGATAAATTCGCTGTGAATTATTGAAAAGAAAATTGGAGGGCAGAGTCAATTTTCCTGAAAAACAGTTTTCAATAGCCTAAACGTGAGAAAAATCTGTCCCAAGTTGTACACGTTCACCTCCTGTACTCGTGTGAACTCTGAGCGTGTAAGACGCAGGAACAATGAACGAATTACCCGTCGTCACCGCTCAGGGACACCAGGGTTAAACATCGGCTTCGCGCCCGCACGGGCTGACTGATCAGGGCCCACAGCTGGGCCCTCAGCGCCCTGCACTGAGAGAAGCTGTTTAAAGCTTCTTTGAATATTGTTTGCTGTTGCTTCAGACCTTGTGATTTGCATCTTGATTCAGAGTGTGCTTTTTGCCCCGGGGCCCTGCCCCATAATCACTGAGGTAACATAAGAAAAATGACGTTTAATGTGCCCATGTTTGGCACCCAAGTAGAGTGTGCTGGCAAGAATTATTAAAACTCTGCTACTTTCTTTCATAAGTCTTTACTCTGAGACTTCAGGAAACAAGGTACAGGCCTTCTGGAAAATGAATGCAACGTTTGTGTTCTCCTCTCTTTCGAAAGAGAAATATGAATCAGGCAACCAATGTTTATGAAATTGATACTTAGATGATCGTTGGGGATAATGATTATTAGCCTAATTTTTTTCCCCCCCCAAAGGAGCAAGACTTAGAGAAGTTAAGAACTTAATCAGAATCAAATAGCTTCCTCGGCCTTCGTTGTAGCTCTCATGACAAAACAGTTCCTAATCTAGAGCAATCAGGTGGGGAACAGTAAGCAAAATGACCACCTGCTCATTAACATATTCCTGTTTTCACCGTTTTTAGGTCGCTTGTCAGATGCTGCCAGGAATATAATAACAAGAACAAAATTAACAACTAATATTATTGAGTGTTTATTATGTACCAGGCACTGTGCTAATCCTTTGCATGTCTCATCTCACCTAATACTTGCAGCAACCCCGTGAGAAAGACGCTATTATCACTATTTTAAAGATGAGAAAAGTATGTTTGAACACCAAAACGTGTCTGGCTAAATATGGACAGTGATAGTCAAAAAGCAATTCAAAAAACTCAACCTCTTAATAGGAAGAAATTAGAAATGAAACAAAATTACATTGTTTACATTTTCCTTTTATGTATATTCACAACTGTTCCTTATATAAGAATGTTTAATCTTAAGATGACTTTCAATAAATACAAGACTTCTAATAAGAAGGTACTGAGTTAGAGATTAATGTCAACGTCATTTCTTTCTTAGAAATATGTAAAATACTTGTGCATTTTATAATCTATGAATTTATCTTAGAATTCGGAACTTGTAATCTACTAAACTCTTAGTACTTTAAGACCAGCACAAAGGAAAATGGATCCAAAAGGAAAACCTAGACTGTCATCTGTTATTCTATTTTTTGATTATCTATAAAATATAATTGGGAGGCTGGCCAAGTGGAATTTTATGTCTGTAAACTCTAATATTTGAATCCCCAAAGAATGTCCAGTCTGTAAGTTAGGAATTTGATAGAAGAGATGTGTGTTTCATTGACAAAGACGATCACATCACTGCTGCCTAAACAAGAGAATGAGAAATACCGTAATTTCATGGGCTAAGTCCAGCGAGGCTCGGCGTGCTGGAATTCCAGGGTCCACAGACATCGTTCAGCTGACTGAATGTGAAATCCTCAAGACACTCACACCATTCCACTCCGATATTATTACCCTGTAACTTGTAAGTATTTATATTTTCACGTGTAAAACAGTATTTAATTTGGGAGTCCATGGTGTCTGATGCTCCTATCAAACTATAAATCTATCGGGAAGCAGAGTATTTTTATCTTTATATTCTTAAGCCCCAGAATAACATTGAATAGTAATAATAGTAATGATTCAGCAAATGTTTGTGGAATTAAACTAAACTCTACTTTTTTTATCTGGTTACAGACCACACTTCCAAGATTTAGATTTGCTGATACTAAACCAAGGCAAAATCTCAAAAGCTTCACCTAACAGGCAGCATTGCAGAGCGGTTAAGAAAAAGGGGTTCAGAGCCAGGCAAACGGGGTTGTGTCCTGATGCCCCCTAACTAGCTAGGGGGCATCTTCTAAACCTCACTTTAATCTCTATAAAATAGACACGATAATCACCTCCTAAGAGTTTTTAAAAGATTCGATTAAAAGGCACATATAAAACATTGAACGTAATGTTCAACATATTGTAGGCATTCTATAAACACTGCCTATGAGTTTTAATTATTGTTACCATCATTAGCCAGGAAAATGAATTCAAATCAGGCGGTTAAGAGGAAGAGACGTCCACAAAGGACAACTTACAGAGGCCCGGGCAGGATTCGGGACGCCGGCAGGAGCTCCTGGGTGAGCAGAGAGCAGCAGCAATGGAGAAATCCTGCTTCTGGCTCTGGGCAGGAAAGGGGAGAAAACGGTGTTTCCCGGAACCCAGTCAGGGTGCAGCCTGGCAGAGGGGCCGGCAGCATCTGCAGTCACGAAAGAACAGAGATGCCGCCACAGGTGAGGCTCCAAAGTCAGCACAGAGCAGGTGTGACATCCCCAAATCCCCTTCTCCTCCCGCCCTCCAGTCTCTCCCTGGTGCTTCCCATCAGCTGAAATCAGCTGGTGATGAGACGGGGAGTCGGCCCCCTGGGAAACCAAGTGGGGCGGGGAAATCAGACTAATCTGAAAGAACAGGAGTGGCAGGTACGTACTCTTCACACCCACACTAGAACATAATAAGAAATTGTTTAATCCGCAAAACTCCTCCCCCACCAAAGCCCACCAGCTCCTATGTAAATTCGCACGCTTTCCACGAGAATAAATTTTAAAATTCCCCACTACTCCACTGCTACAAAGAAGAAGGCATTTGACTGAATCTGAAATACTTGAATATGTTATGAGGATGCATTTTTGAAGACTGAATTGGGAAATAAAGCCATGGACAACCAGCCTCCAATAGAGCCTCCCGTATGTTCTAACAGCAAAGATCTTGATGGTCTTCTAAGGAAAAAAACGAAATGAAAAATTCATTGAAGGCAGACTCCAGAATAAAGAGGCGCTCAGTTTATGCTCAGAAATCACATAACACTTCAAACCGCAGTGGAGCAGCCCAGGCTGAGCTGATAATGAAAGGTATTTAAGATACTTTGACCTTGGTTAATACCAGATATAAGAGAAAAGACATTTGGAATAGGATTTAGGGAATCTTAAAGGTAATTTCTTCACCTGTTTCTCTGTGTAATTCTCTGAGTTCTCACTTGCTCTCTCTCCCCACCCCCACCATCTTCTCCTTCTCTCCTATACCTGGAGTTCTTAGAATATTATCTCTCAGAGAGGAGAGAATCTCTGACTTTGGAAAATTATCTGGTTTATTGCTTATACAAATGTTCCGAAGAAATGAGGTCCAGTGCACAAGTATACAGTAGTTTGAAGCTGCAAAAACTTTATCTTAAAAAGTCTTTCTGTAAATAGTTCAACTCAGAAGATTATCTGACTTCTCTTAAAAATTGGTCCTTTTTCTAAAAAAGAGAAATGAACTACCAGCCAAACCAGTGCCTGGATATGGAGAAAGCTGCACAACGACTCTGCCCACTTTTCCTCTGGAATCGTTGCGCTGTGAAGCCGCCAGCGGGCCTGCACACAAAGCACAACCCCAGAAAAGCATGACTGGCGGTCTCGGTTGGTGAGAAGTTGTTACCTGGAAATCAGGCGAAGTGATCTCCTTCAGGGGCTGAGATTGGGCAGGTACCCAGGGAGCTCATTAGGATGCTGGAATTCTCAGAGCTCTGGAGAAAAGGGAAACACCTAATTAGAATACATAGATACCTTTATGTTAAAGTTATTATCACGTGTCCTCAACAATGTATATCATATTGGATTTTGCCAGAAAGGAGGGGATAGAATAAAATTGCCCAGTTTTTTTTCTGCCCATGTACTATTCCTGCATCATCAATGTATTTATTCTAACAGTTGCCAGTCTTAACTATTTCTAGGTCGTGATATACTTCTTGCTTGGAATTCCATTAATGCTACCAAAAGAGACAATAAAAATTAGCTGACAACATTCTGTGAGACAAACGTGATGATCCATTATCTGAGTATTCCATATTACCTTCTACAAGTAAATCAGCATTTAATTGCATACTATTTTCTGTTGTGCATTTGTGACTTATCCAAAACATGCTATTTCTCACTTTCACTTTTCAAGAACGAAGTATAAAATAATATTAGCTTTTTGAAGAGTTAAGAATTAACCAAAATGCTAATGGTCAAGTAACTGGCCTTGAAATTTCTTCTTTCTGTGGCTATGGTATCACATAAGGTATCATGTAGTGGTCAGCCAAGATCATGTCTAAACATGAATGTGATTGATTGATTTGTGATCCCCTCTTCTGGGATTCTGATTAATACTCTGTGCAATACATTTATATGCAGTGAAAGTAACTCCTGATTAATACTCCTTACAATAAGAGATTATTTACTGAATGTTTCAAGTTCACGTTAATGAAAAAGCATAAATTCCTCCCAGGTTCCTACATGGAGCAGAAGAGAAAAAATTCTTAAAAACTCCATCCATTTCAATCATTAATAGTATCAGTAACTCACATTAATATGAATGAATAATCTCAGATAACCTTTTTACAGTGACAACTATAATATCAACAATATTTATCCTTTACAACCCCCAAATTTAAACCTGTAAGTAATAATGAAAACTTTATTTCCCTTTTTCCTATGTTATTTCCTATTTATAGGTAGGCACTGTATACATGACTGCTATAGACTGAGGTTTATGTACGTGTTTTTACCTGGCCTAACTCAATTGATTTATGTCCTAAAACTTCACTGCATGACGTATGACATTGGATTTCTTACTATTATATGAAGTCTCCTCAATCAATAAAGAAACAATAAGATAAATAAATTTTTTAAAGTTTCCCAAGAGCACATATAAAGGACAGTTGATGGACACAAGATTCATTTTAGCAAATGTCTCTTCGGCTCACAGATTGCCGCACCCAGTGGAGACAACAAATGCGTACGTGTATCTACACAGCCCTACCAATGCATGCTACAAACATGTTCTTTCTTTATTTGTTGACTGGTTTTCTACCAAATGTCCTTTCTGTCTTTTCCATACAGCCAGCAAAAATGTTTGCAACACTCCAATGACAACTACATTAAAGAAGCAAAAATCAGAGAGCCAGAGAACAAGTGTGCACACACGTGCAAACACACACACACACAATGTGGGTGGCGAGTGCATGAATTGTTACTGAATTTCTAATTAGCACGATGCCTCTACACTACCATTCTATTCCTCTGGTTATGATCTACTAATGCTTGTATTTACCTGCTATTTTTAGAGACAGTTTTCTCAGCTGAGAAAGTAACTTGGTACAACCTGTATTAACATTTGTTGAAAATTGTCACAAAGAGCATAACCATTTGAAAAAATAACCACTAAAGAAATACATATTGAGATTTAATTGCATGTGTACGGCTCTGGTCCAGGAAGTGCTCACGTGCTTTCTAAATATTTATTAGTGATTCTTACAACACTTACAAAATATTGGTGAAATTTGGTCACTGAAAAGAGAACATACTTTGTACTTTTTGGGGTCAATTAGTTGTTGTGATGGTTGCTTTTAGAAAATGACAACAATAGGTAAGTGGTAACTGTTTTCCTGAGCTTATTTCTCTTAATTTGGAAGTCTTTTGAATTCAAGTGTCTCCTCCTGACTGCCCTCCTGCTCGCGACTACTGAAACCACACAGGAGTCTTCCCTTTAATTAATTAGGGTGTAATTAAACAGAAGGTACCCAAGCAGAAGCTAGAATTGGTTCCATCTGTTCTGCGGGGTCTCAGGATGGCAATAAGAGAGCTCCCTCACGTATTTTACCTTAAGCGTTTTTTCTTAATTTCCAGCTATCGCTTTTATAAATTAATCCTATGATTTCACTTGATAATTTAACACTTCTGAATGGGACCCCTCCAGTATTTACTCTGGAAACATGCAAAAATTCATTAAGAAGAAGAGAAGAGAAAGTGTTCCATAAAATTCAGATCAGCAAACACGATTAGAAGAATATATCAATCACTTACTGATGTGAAATAGTGGGCAGACACCACTCCATGAAAGCAATCAGTTGTAATTTGAAGATAGAGGGAATTTAAAGACACTGAAAATATTGACAATATTCCAGAAAGTAGAGAGTGGAACAACCTTCACAGGAGGCTGACATTAGATCTTATTTCTGATCTCTAAGAGTCCCAGAACTTTTGAAACTAGGAATGTGATTTTTGCTGGAAGAATATTGCTGAAAAAGCGTAGCATGGTAATATTTTGTACTCAGGTATCAGGGCGCCTACATCACTCGTTACTTTATATTATAACTTCTCTGAATCACTCGTATTTCTTCTACAAAATTTGAAGTTTCTTGAGGAGAAGATAACTATTGGATTCACTTCTTTATCCCCACAGGAGATGCTGAGGCGTCTGATCGCTGTCTGACGAACGGCAATAATTCAATCAGCTGGTTTTGTTTACCCTGTTCTATAAACACTACCTTTCTACTCGATGGCAGCACGTTCAAATCGAGAAGGGCAGGGCTTCAAACGATGGTCAGCGTCACAGCTTGATCCTCTTCAACAATAAAACCGATGTTTGCAAGTTATGTTTTCAGGGTGCTAATTCCTTTAACAGAGAGAGTGGTTTTAATAATTATCATGCAATGTAGGATATTAAGGGGATGATAAAATAAAGGAAATCCACAGATAAGTTTGTGATAGAGGCTTACTTTGTATATTAGAAAAACTTATTTGCTTACAATAGTTAACAATAGTTAAGACAATACTCAACTTTGGCATTAGAATGTTATGAACCTACACTCATAAGAACCATTATAACATAATAATTACACTAAACTACGATCCATTTATTCCATGAATATATGCTAACTATGTGATGAGTAAACACAAAGTAATTCCTACACATGGACTTTGCAGAACTTTAATAAAATTCATAACAAAGCATTTTGGGGACAAGTCTATTGCAAAAGAGGTAAACAGTCCTACAAGACGGTGCAGTAGAGGCATTTCATAAAGTCTTAGAGACCAGGAAATGATCTGTGTTGAGGTGAGAGCAGTGAGTTGAACTCGGCCAGGTGGAAAAGAATGAGTTTCTGAGCATGGGGCACAAGCTGCGTGAAAGCTGTTTGTGAGAGTTGCTGGAATAATTATAATACTATTGCAGGAGTCCAAGCAATGGACAATGGCTGGCTGCTGGTGGTAGAAATGGAGTAAACAGATCCCAGAAACATATGCAATTATTTTCACAGGGTATTGTCATGATTTGCACACTACTATGAGTGTCATCGGCTTTTTTACGTATACACAAAACACAACTTGCGAAGGGCAAATAAAGTTTAGTACAGATAAGAATCTAGATGGCACACATGAAAGAGTAAGTCACATGCAGTTTTCTTACCAGCAAAAGTCAATGCTATAGATTTAATGCAAAGGAAAGGTTAAAAGCGTCTACACTGCCAACAGGAGAACAGGATAAGCTTTGTAACAATTAAAGAGAAGCCAAAGAAGTTATTGGGGTCAATAGAGTTAATATGTATGTGAGAGCTGTAATAATATAACAACCTGTTTAAATGGACATTTTTAGTATTGAAGACCTTAACATAAACCTTATAACAAGAACATCCTTATGAACTAAAGTTGCAAATAAAATATCATTTGTTCAATTTAAAGTATAATATAAATGATTGAAGCCTTGAGATAGTTCAAAGTTTAACAAATACAGGACATAACACTGTACGTTATAGACACAGGTCATTAAAAGTCATTAGCACTATCCATTGGAGATAGAAATAAAATAGAAAAATTCATCAGGAAATTTAAAAGTAATATATAATAGAAAATTCAGAGTAGAAAAATTACTTGAATTATTCTTAACCATATCTTACCCGTTATGTAGGCTAGAATGACAATCTAACTTTTTCTGAAGTCAAGCATCCCACAGATGCAGAAAATGCATGATAGCAAATGATACAATGAATCATATACATATATGGTACTATGTTATTGTAATGTCTACATAGTACTGAATGGTGCAGTTGTACTACTCACGTTTTACAGAAAAAAATATGGTCTCACACAGTATCTCTATCTATCTCTATCTATCTGTCTTTTATGTAAGACCGTAATCTACATAGGATGGCAGAATTATGGATATTCATCTGCTAGAATGCATTTGAATGTATTTTAGAACAAAGCAATGTTAAAAAAAACACACACACCTTGGCCAACTTGTCAATTATTGATATTACTTGGTATGTAATTTCAATACAATGGTAGAGGATATTGATCATTTTAATACCATTCATCCCTGTCCCTACTTCTGCTTTTCAGTGGACAGTGTTTTCAATGCTTTTAGTGTTTCACCCTGGCATTTTGATCCCTTTTTAAAACAAGGTATTTTCCCTGCTTTTATTAATTTACCATAATAAGATAATATCAATTGACTTTCTGTTAAAGTAGAGAAGGATTCGGTTCTGTTGCAACATTGAGCCTCCCCTCACTTTCCCTCTCTTCTGGCACTGAACCACATGTTTAATTAACTCAATAGACAAATTTTATATTGCTATGACTATGTAAATGTTGTTCACCGTTAAAACAAATAGTGTTTTATATTATGTTTCACTTGAAAACACACACCCCCCGTAGCTTCTAATTGCCTATGTCTCATCTGCTTATTTGTTCATGCTCTGATTGCTGTTTTCTTCCCATCCACAATGGTAGATTTTTCAAACACCTGTTGGAAATATTTCGTATTTTCAAATGCCTGAAATGCTTTGTTAGTCCCACAGACTTTATCACCTACAGAAAACTGTGTCTTGATATATGTCAGATTTTTAAATGAGAGCCTTATTCATTTGAGTGTATCATTTTCATTGGCCCCACTAAATATCTCTTTCTGGAACTCTGGAGTCCGTGCTGCACCATCGCCACCAACCTGGGACTTCTCTCCACCACCTTCATGGCTCGAGTATCTATTTCCTAGGTCCTTAATTTTTCATCTGTTCCCTTGTCTTAGTGGAATACATTTTGAAGTCTTTATATATATATTTAAATGTCTTTTTTCTAAATCACAGTTAGTAAGGAGTTTGGATGCAGAATTCTAGATTTTAAAACTTTCTAGGGGAGAATATGAAGGATGCACTCTGCTACCTTCTAGTGAAGTTAAGGATTCTTATTCATTTTTGATTCTTCAACCTTTGTTTGAGAAAAGTCTTCCTCTTATTTTGAGGTCTTTTATTTCATCTTTGATGTTCAAAAATTTCACAATAATGTAATTTAACACTGGGTATTTGTCTTTTACAGCGTGGAACATTTTCTATTTGAAGACTTATGTTTTTAGCTGTTGAAATGTTATATTATTTCTTTGATAATTTCCTATCTTTCAGTTTCTTAGAAAATATGAGACTCCTCACTCTGGATTGACATTCTAATTTCCTGTATATTTTGACTTTTTTCCTCCCTAATCTCATGTTGTTCTTGTTTTATTTTCAAATTTGTTTGCTCAATTAAATCTTGCAACTTTCCTACTGATTTTTTAATATTGGGGATATCATCTCTTTTTAATTTCCAAAACATACAAAGTAAAATTTCCTCAGCATCCTGGATTTTTATTTGCTAAACCTAGAAACCCTGGAAATAAATATATTTTGCATCCTATCCTAGCACTCACATCACATAGACACAGAGATACATATAATTATACCGAAAAACCTTTTAATAAAACTATATCCAACCTTACACTTACCATAAATTTTGATATTTTATATTATTTTTATTTTTAAGCTAATTTAAGCTATTTCATAACTCATCACTGCGTTGACCGCAATCTCGTGGACGGGGCGGGGGGGGGGAGGGGGGTGAACTGCTGTAACATGATACAGCTGTGAGCAGGTCTCTTCATTAGAGCAAATTCAAGTACCAGGATCTGCAGGTCTGTCTCTGAGGCTGGGCAGTTTCTGCAGAGAACTCTCCAAACCCTTCTCTGGCAAATACACATCTGTGTGTCAGTTCTCTTTGCTGGGTAGTGGCAAAGGAAGTCCTGATTCTGTATGTTGTATTCCACATAAACCCCTTATTTCAGTCTTTCAACTTATCACTAACTTTCTGATGTATTTGGTAACTTCGAATCTAGAGCATTTCAAGTTCAGTTTCTCCAGAGATTTCCCCAGAATCCCCTGGGGATTAGGAGTTTCCTAGTTGTGCAAAATGAGGGAGGTTCATCAGTTCCACATCTGGACTGTGTCAATCAAGCCAGGGTGGATTTTCCTACAGTTACAAACAAACCCCAAATCTTCCACCTGGAAACAACAGTGATTAATTTCTTAATCCCACTACAGACCAATCACAAATTGAGTTACATTTCTGCTCATTCTTCAAGGATTCATGATGATGGGACATTCAATCATCTTAAATCTTACTGAGCACTGCTCTGGAGAGAAGAGACGTCCCTAGAACGCCTCACATTGGCTGCTGTTTCCTCAGGCCAGAAATGACCTAAGTTACTTTATCCCACAACTTATCCTCCAGATAAATCTCATGTCATGGTCCCACTCACTCACAGGAGGTTTTAGGAAATGCAATCTTCCTAAAAAAGAGTGTAAAGTATAAATTCAAATCATAATATTTATTAGATATTAATCATTAATAACATCATTATTAATATAGATAATTATATATTAACATCTATATTAATAATAGATAATTATTTATATATTAATTATTAACAATAATTAATATCTAATGACTTTGTCTCATCCCCACCACCAGGGATCCTTAAGCGTTAGACTTCTCAGGGATCTGTGGAGCAGACTGGGCCCTTCTCATCCCAAAGCTTTCCTGTAAGCGCAAAGACTCCTTCCTTCCTTCAAACCTGTTTTCACACCTGCCACTCTTTGTTTTCGCAGACTGCACAAGCTGATTGTCTTGCTGTCGTTTCATTAACAGCAATGTTTTGGAAGAGCATGGAGATAAGTCTTCGCAATGCAACTGCCACGTTTACATCGACTTTGACGCACCTACATATGTAGGCAAATTTTGACCTATCTCTAAGGAGAAGATAAAAGCTGTTTTCCTTATTTATAGATAAAAACCTTAGAATCATCTTGATTTCTTCCACTTTTTCCTTTACCTAAGTCCAAGTGAATTCCTTCTCTTCAGTCTTAGCCTTAACTCATTCTCTCTCCACTTGTCCTAGTGAAGGCATTATCTCTTTTAAGTCATAATATTCTAAGAGTTTCCTCCCAGATTTTTGTACCTATATTTCCTCCTCTGGATTATATCGTACCACAGTACTATGGCTCCACTGCTTAAAATTTCCAGGGGGATTTCTGTGGCACAAGTCTAGATTTCTAAAGATGATACTGACGATTCAATCTGATTTGGTCCCATTCTGATTCTATAATCAATCACAGTTTTCTCTAATTCCCTAACTCACTTCACTGTTTTTAGTCAACCTGTCTCTGTCTGGTACGCCTGCAATCCTAATTTCATTTTCTCAAAAGCAAGTCCATATCTGAGACTTAATGCAAACGATGCACCTTTCATGATTTGTTTACCTGATCTCCACATGCAAGCAGTTTTTCCACCCCAATATTCCAACAACAAAAATATCAATATCCTTGGGAAGTGTTCGTAATGCAAATCTTGTGTCTTGTGTTACTTTGTATGCTCTAGAGGACAAGGATTATGTCGTCACTGTGCCCCTCAAAATGCCTGGTGAAGCACCTGTAAGAAAAAGACCTTCACTTAATTCATTTACATTGTTATTCAGCTCACGATGATTCACAGAGACGTTCACATGAATATCTCCAGGTTCCCAGAATTCTCAGCATTAAATCAATTAATCTGATCACTTGGTGATGTTCTCTTCTGTTCTATCCTATAGCAGTGCTGGGAGTTGCTCAATGCAATTGGATGTGCCAAAAGTTCAGTTGTTCTGATTCTCCACGGGCAACCCAGACAGATGGTTGACTGGCAGGCACCCAGAAATGCTGGTTCTTCCCATTAGGTACTATCACAACAACTAAATCTTACAGATGCTGACAAAACTGTTACATTTTTATTGTGCTGATTTGCTGATAGAGGCAATTATATGTGAATAATGCAAATAACTATTTCTTAGGGAAATATATTTGGATCAATGACAATATTTTAGAACTTGAATCTTGAGAGTCAAGTTATTACAATTTCTTTTTAAATTGTGCTTCCTGGCTTTGATTTATAACTTTTACTCCGAAATGAGTTAAGTATTCATTATGTAGGAGGAGGATACTATATCTTGAACTGCTTTAATTTAGTTGTGATTTGAAAAAATACTAAATTTAAACCTACAATAAAGCAAAATTATATTATACCAAAGTTAAAATAACCCATTCAATCAGGAAATAAGTGTCCAAGTATCAGAGGCAGGTAATACAAGAATCTGAAATGAATTTTATTCTCAGAGGTGACAAAGCTCTGATTTTTGTAGCATGCTGGAAGGAGGCCCTGAGGTTTGATCACATGGGATGGAATTTCCTGTTTTGCTGCATAAAATTTCCATGATGAAAATGGAAAATTGGAGAAGAGAGGGAAAAAATAAAAATAAATAAATAAAACCCACCCTGCATAGCTTCAAATTCCAGATATAGTTTTAAGTGAAACTTTATTAACTTTAGATATATGTTTCCAAGTGGGTTTTATTTTTAGTGTGGCTCACAGGTTCATAAAGAAAGAAAGAATTGAAGCCAACAATCTGATTCAAAAAGACTAAAATCACCATTTATTTTTAAACTTCAGGGTATTTGAGATCAAGACCATTTACCAAAAGAATACCTAAAATCTGAAATGTGGCTAGATACCAACTCAATTTATCACGTAAAAACAATAACGCTGATGTTTCTGGGACTCTATTTAGAAGCAATTATAAGTACAAGTTATACGGTGTAGACAGTTATATAGATTTTTTTATATTTTGACTCAGACCTTCTGTTATTCATTTGACTTGTGAAGACAGGTCCTTCTTTAGATCATTAGGTCTGAAATTTTCCTTAAACTGAATTTTGAATGGGATTGCCTATCTTTCTTTATTTCAGCAACATAAAAGTAAGTCTACATATTAATAATTTATAAAAAATATGTGTGTATGTAGGTATTAAATTTCTGCCTAGGAATGTAATAGCTCAAATATCTACTGTATTATTTTTAAGTTCATTTGAGAAACACTTTAAAATAATGTAATGATACAGAGTAAACTACTCAATGGCAATTGTGAGTTTTAATATATTAAAATTAAACGAAGAAAGAATAATATCATAGGAAATCACATTCCCCAAAGCCTACATTTTTTTTTTAAGAAATAATATAGAATGGGGAGGAAATAATATCAGGAAGAAAAAAATAGTATACCAGGTTTTCCAATAGCAGATTGAAACCAAGCAAGGAAAAACTCATGGCTGTAAAGCTGTGACGGTTCTTACTGTTAGAAGATATAAATCAGAATAACTATTATTCTTATTATTAAGCCAAGAGCATTAAATAGAATTTTTAAGAGGGCATTGGAGGGGTAGCCACTGGCAATACTTACTGTCTATAACCTAAAAACAAATTATCTTTATCTTTCTTCACCATCGATATATAATTTTGTTGATTGCACTCTAAATGGAACTCAAATTAAAAAGCTTCTGCACAGCCAAAGAAACTGTCACAAAAGCAAACAGACAACCTACAGAATGAGAAAATTTTCACATGCTACAAATCCAATAAAGGGCTGATAACTAGAATCTATTTAGAACTCAGGAAAGTCAGCAAGAAAAAATCAAACAACCCTATCAAAAAGTGGGCAAAGGACATGAACAGAAA